>CAMAOD020000026.1:0-92829 GCA_945859595.2 Megachile willughbiella | reverse complement strand
AGTAATAAGGATAAAAGTAAGAGTTAATTCGATGATAAAATAGGAATAAGGACATAAATAAGAGTTATTACGATAATAATAATAGTTATAAGGATAAAAATAAGAGTTATTACTATAATAATAATAGAAATAAGGATAAAAATAAGAGTTATTACATAATAAAAATAGGAATATGGCTGAAAGTAATAGTTATAATGATAATAATAATAGCAATAAGGATAAAAATAATAGTTATTACATAATAAAAATAGGAATATGGCTGAAAGTAATAGTTATAATGATAATAATAATAGAAATAAGGATAAAAATAAGAGTTATTACGATAATAATAATAGTAATAAGGATTTAAAGTAAGAGTTAATACGATGATAAAATAGGAATAAGGACAAAAATAAGAGTTATTACGATAATGATCATAGTTATAAGGATAAAAATAAGAGTTATTACGATAATAATAATAGAAATAAGGATAAAAATAAGAGTTATTACATAATAAAAATAGGAATTTGGCTGAAAGTAATAGTTATAATGATAACAATAACAGAAATAAGCATAAAAATAAGAGTTATTACGATAATAATAATAGTAATAAGGATAAAAGTAAGAGTTAATACGATAATAATAATAGTAATAAGGATAAAGGTAAGAGTTAATACGATGATAAAATAGGAATAAGGACAAAAATAAGAGTTATTACGATAATAATAATAGTTATAAGGATAAAAATAACAGTTATTACGATAATAATAATATTTATAAGGATAAAAATAAGAGTTATTGCGATAATAATAATAGAAATAAGGATAAAAATAACAGTTATTACATAATAAAAATAGGAATATGGCTGAAAATAATAGTTATAATGATAATAATAATAGAAATAAGGATAAAAATAAGAGTTATTACGATAGTAATAATAGTAATAATGATAAAAATAAGAGTTATTACATAATAAAAATAGGAATAACGCTGAAAATAATGGTTATAATGATAATAATAATAGAAATAAGGATAAAAATAAGAGTTATTACGATAATAATGATAGTAATAAGGATAAAAGTAAGAGTTAATACGATGATAAAATAAGAATAAGGACAAGAATAAGAGTTATTACGATAATAATAATAGTTATAAGGATAAAAATAACAGTTACTACGATACTAATAATAGAAATAAGGATAAAAATAAGAGTTATTACGATAATAATAATAGTAATAAGGATAAAAGTAAGAGTTAATACGATAATAATAATAGTAATAAGGATAAAAGTAAGAGTTAATACGATAATAATAATAGTAATAAGGATAAAAGTAAGAGTTAATACGATGATAAAATAGGAATAAGGACATAAATAAGAGTTATTACGATAATAATAATAGTTATAAGGATAAAAATAACAGTTACTACGATACTAATAATAGAAATAAGGATAAAAATAAGAGTTATTACGATAATAATAATAGTAATAAGGATAAAAGTAAGAGTTAATACGATGATAAAATAGGAATAAGGACAAAAATATGAGTTATTACGATAATAATAATAGTTATAAGGATAAAAATAACAGTTATTACGATAATAATAATATTTATGAGGATAAAAATAAGAGTTATTACGATAATAATAATAGAAATAAGGATAAAAATAACAGTTATTACATAATAAAAATAGGAATATGGCTGAAAATAATAGTTATAATGATAATAATAATAGAAATAAGGATAAAAATAAGAGTTATTACGATAGTAATAATAGTAATAATGATAAAAATAAGAGTTATTACATAATAAAAATAGGAATAAGGCTGAAAATAATGGTTATAATGATAATAATAATAGAAATAAGGATAAAATAAGAGTTATTACGATAATAATGATAGTAATAAGGATAAAAGTAAGAGTTAATACGATGATAAAATAGGAATAAGGACAAGAATAAGAGTTATTACGATAATAATAATAGTTATAAGGATAAAAATAACAGTTACTACAATACTAATAATAGAAATAAGGATAAAAATAAGAGTTATTACGATAATAATAATAGTAATAAGGATAAAAGTAAGAGTTAATACGATAATAATAATAGTAATAAGGATAAAAGTAAGAGTTAATACGATAATAATAATAGTAATAAGGATAAAAGTAAGAGTTAATACGATGATAAAATAGGAATAAGGACAAAAATAAGAGTTATTACGATAATAATAATAGTTATAAGGATAAAAATAAGAGTTATTACGATAATAATAATAGAAATAAGGATAAAAATAAGAGTTATTTCATAATAAAAATAGGAATATGGCTGAAAGTAATAGTTATAATGATAATAATGATAGCAATAAGGATAAAAATAATAGTTATTACATAAGAAAAATAGGAATATGGCTGAAAGTAATAGTTATAATGATAATAATAATAGAAATAAGGATAAAAATAAGAGTTATTACATAATAAAAATAGGAATATGGCTGAAAGTAATAGTTATAATGATAACAATAACAGAAATAAGCATAAAAATAAGAGTTATTACGATAATAATAATAGTAATAAGGATAAAAGTAAGAGTCAATACGATGATAAAATACGAATAAGGACAAAAATAAGAGTTATTACGATAATAATAATAGTTATAAGGATAAAAATAAGAGTTATTACGATAATAATAATAGTAATAAGGATAAAAGTAAGGGTTAATACGATAGTAATAATGGTAATGAGGATAAAAGTAAGAGTTAATACGATGATAAAACAGGAATAAGGCAAAAATGAGAGTTACTACGATAATAATAATAGAAATAAGGATAAAAATAAGCGTTATTACATAATAAAAATAGGAATATGGCTGAAAGTAATAGTTATAATGATAATAATAACAGAAATAAGGATAAAAATAAGAGTTATTACGATAATAATAATAGAAATATGGATAAAAATAAGAGTTATTACATAATAAAAATAGGAATATGGCTGAAAGTAATAGTTATAATGATAACAATAACAGAAATAAGCATAAAAATAAGAGTTATTACGATAATAATAATAGTAATAAGGATAAAAGTAAGAGTTAATACGATGATAAAATACGAATAAGGACAAAAATAAGAGTTATTACGATAATAATAATAGTTATAAGGATAAAAATAAGAGTTTTTACGATAATAATAATAGTTATAAGGATAAAAATAAGAGTTATTACGATAATAATAATGGAAATAAGGATAAAAATAAGAGTCATTTCGATAATAATAATAGAAATAAGGATAAAAATAAGAATTATTACATAATAAAAATAGGAACATGGCTGAAAGTAATAGTTATAATGATAATAATAATAGCAATAAGGATAAAAATAATAGTTATTACATAATAAAAATAGGAATATGGCTGAAAGTAATAGTTATAATGATAATAATAATAGAAATAAGGATAAGAATAAGAGTTATTACATAATAAAAATATGAATATGGCTGAAAGTAATAGTTATAATCATAATAATAATAGTAATCAGGATAAAAATAAGAGTTATTACGATAATAATAATAGAAATAAGGATAAAAATAAGAGTTATTACATAATAAAAATAGGAATATGGCTGAAAGTAATAGTTATAATGATAATAATAATAGCAATAAGGATAAAAATAAGAGTTATTACATAATAAAAATAGGAATTTGGCTGAAAGTAATAGTTATAATGATAACAATAACAGAAATAAGCATAAAAATAAGAGTTATTACGATAATAATAATAGTAATAAGGATAAAAGTAAGAGTTAATACGATAATAATAATAGTAATAAGGATAAAGGTAAGAGTTAATACGATGATAAAATAGGAATAAGGACAAAAATAAGAGTTATTACGATAATAATAATAGTTATAAGGATAAAAATAACAGTTATTACGATAATAATAATATTTATAAGGATAAAAATAAGAGTTATTGCGATAATAATAATAGAAATAAGGATAAAAATAACAGTTATTACATAATAAAAATAGGAATATGGCTGAAAATAATAGTTATAATGATAATAATAATAGAAATAAGGATAAAAATAAGAGTTATTACGATAGTAATAATAGTAATAATGATAAAAATAAGAGTTATTACATAATAAAAATAGGAATAACGCTGAAAATAATGGTTATAATGATAATAATAATAGAAATAAGGATAAAAATAAGAGTTATTACGATAATAATGATAGTAATAAGGATAAAAGTAAGAGTTAATACGATGATAAAATAAGAATAAGGACAAGAATAAGAGTTATTACGATAATAATAATAGTTATAAGGATAAAAATAACAGTTACTACGATACTAATAATAGAAATAAGGATAAAAATAAGAGTTATTACGATAATAATAATAGTAATAAGGATAAAAGTAAGAGTTAATACGATAATAATAATAGTAATAAGGATAAAAGTAAGAGTTAATACGATAATAATAATAGTAATAAGGATAAAAGTAAGAGTTAATACGATGATAAAATAGGAATAAGGACATAAATAAGAGTTATTACGATAATAATAATAGTTATAAGGATAAAAATAACAGTTACTACGATACTAATAATAGAAATAAGGATAAAAATAAGAGTTATTACGATAATAATAATAGTAATAAGGATAAAAGTAAGAGTTAATACGATAATAATAATAGTAATAAGGATGAAAGTAAGAGTTAATACGATAATAATAATAGTAATAAGGATAAAAGTAAGAGTTAATACGATGATAAAATAGGAATAAGGACAAAAATAAGAGTTATTACGATAATAATAATAGTTATAAGGATAAAAATAAGAGTTATTACGATAATAATAATAGAAATAAGGATAAAAATAAGAGTTATTTCATAATAAAAATAGGAATATGGCTGAAAGTAATAGTTATAATGATAATAATAATAGCAATAAGGATAAAAATAATAGTTATTACATAAGAAAAATAGGAATATGGCTGAAAGTAATAGTTATAATGATAATAATAATAGAAATAAGGATAAAAATAAGAGTTATTACATAATAAAAATAGGAATATGGCTGAAAGTAATAGTTATAATGATAACAATAACAGAAATAAGCATAAAAATAAGAGTTATTACGATAATAATAATAGTAATAAGGATAAAAGTAAGAGTCAATACGATGATAAAATACGAATAAGGACAAAAATAAGAGTTATTACGATAATAATAATAGTTATAAGGATAAAAATAAGAGTTATTACGATAATAATAATAGTAATAAGGATAAAAGTAAGGGTTAATACGATAGTAATAATGGTAATGAGGATAAAAGTAAGAGTTAATACGATGATAAAACAGGAATAAGGCAAAAATGAGAGTTACTACGATAATAATAATAGAAATAAGGATAAAAATAAGCGTTATTACATAATAAAAATAGGAATATGGCTGAAAGTAATAGTTATAATGATAATAATAATAGCAATAAGGATAAAAATAATAGTTATTACATAAGAAAAATAGGAATATGGCTGAAAGTAATAGTTATAATGATAACAATAACAGAAATAAGCATAAAAATAAGAGTTATTACGATAATAATAATAGTTATAAGGATAAAAATAAGAGTTATTACGATAATAATAATGGAAATAAGGATAAAAATAAGAGTCATTTCGATAATAATAATAGAAATAAGGATAAAAATAAGAATTATTACATAATAAAAATAGGAACATGGCTGAAAGTAATAGTTATAATGATAATAATAATAGCAATAAGGATAAAAATAATAGTTATTACATAATAAAAATAGGAATATGGCTGAAAGTAATAGTTATAATGATAATAATAATAGAAATAAGGATAAGAATAAGAGTTATTACATAATAAAAATATGAATATGGCTGAAAGTAATAGTTATAATCATAATAATAATAGTAATCAGGATAAAAATAAGAGTTATTACGATAATAATAATAGAAATAAGGATAAAAATAAGAGTTATTACATAATAAAAATAGGAATATGGCTGAAAGTAATAGTTATAATGATAATAATAATAGCAATAAGGATAAAAATAAGAGTTATTACATAATAAAAATAGGAATTTGGCTGAAAGTAATAGTTATAATGATAACAATAACAGAAATAAGCATAAAAATAAGAGTTATTACGATAATAATAATAGTAATAAGGATAAAAGTAAGAGTTAATACGATAATAATAATAGTAATAAGGATAAAGGTAAGAGTTAATACGATGATAAAATAGGAATAAGGACAAAAATAAGAGTTATTACGATAATAATAATAGTTATAAGGATAAAAATAACAGTTATTACGATAATAATAATATTTATAAGGATAAAAATAAGAGTTATTGCGATAATAATAATAGAAATAAGGATAAAAATAACAGTTATTACATAATAAAAATAGGAATATGGCTGAAAATAATAGTTATAATGATAATAATAATAGAAATAAGGATAAAAATAAGAGTTATTACGATAGTAATAATAGTAATAATGATAAAAATAAGAGTTATTACATAATAAAAATAGGAATAACGCTGAAAATAATGGTTATAATGATAATAATAATAGAAATAAGGATAAAAATAAGAGTTATTACGATAATAATGATAGTAATAAGGATAAAAGTAAGAGTTAATACGATGATAAAATAAGAATAAGGACAAGAATAAGAGTTATTACGATAATAATAATAGTTATAAGGATAAAAATAACAGTTACTACGATACTAATAATAGAAATAAGGATAAAAATAAGAGTTATTACGATAATAATAATAGTAATAAGGATAAAAGTAAGAGTTAATACGATAATAATAATAGTAATAAGGATAAAAGTAAGAGTTAATACGATAATAATAATAGTAATAAGGATAAAAGTAAGAGTTAATACGATGATAAAATAGGAATAAGGACATAAATAAGAGTTATTACGATAATAATAATAGTTATAAGGATAAAAATAACAGTTACTACGATACTAATAATAGAAATAAGGATAAAAATAAGAGTTATTACGATAATAATAATAGTAATAAGGATAAAAGTAAGAGTTAATACGATGATAAAATAGGAATAAGGACAAAAATATGAGTTATTACGATAATAATAATAGTTATAAGGATAAAAATAACAGTTATTACGATAATAATAATATTTATGAGGATAAAAATAAGAGTTATTACGATAATAATAATAGAAATAAGGATAAAAATAACAGTTATTACATAATAAAAATAGGAATATGGCTGAAAATAATAGTTATAATGATAATAATAATAGAAATAAGGATAAAAATAAGAGTTATTACGATAGTAATAATAGTAATAATGATAAAAATAAGAGTTATTACATAATAAAAATAGGAATAAGGCTGAAAATAATGGTTATAATGATAATAATAATAGAAATAAGGATAAAAATAAGAGTTATTACGATAATAATGATAGTAATAAGGATAAAAGTAAGAGTTAATACGATGATAAAATAGGAATAAGGACAAGAATAAGAGTTATTACGATAATAATAATAGTTATAAGGATAAAAATAACAGTTACTACAATACTAATAATAGAAATAAGGATAAAAATAAGAGTTATTACGATAATAATAATAGTAATAAGGATAAAAGTAAGAGTTAATACGATAATAATAATAGTAATAAGGATAAAAGTAAGAGTTAATACGATAATAATAATAGTAATAAGGATAAAAGTAAGAGTTAATACGATGATAAAATAGGAATAAGGACAAAAATAAGAGTTATTACGATAATAATAATAGTTATAAGGATAAAAATAAGAGTTATTACGATAATAATAATAGAAATAAGGATAAAAATAAGAGTTATTTCATAATAAAAATAGGAATATGGCTGAAAGTAATAGTTATAATGATAATAATAATAGCAATAAGGATAAAAATAATAGTTATTACATAAGAAAAATAGGAATATGGCTGAAAGTAATAGTTATAATGATAATAATAATAGAAATAAGGATAAAAATAAGAGTTATTACATAATAAAAATAGGAATATGGCTGAAAGTAATAGTTATAATGATAACAATAACAGAAATAAGCATAAAAATAAGAGTTATTACGATAATAATAATAGTAATAAGGATAAAAGTAAGAGTCAATACGATGATAAAATACGAATAAGGACAAAAATAAGAGTTATTACGATAATAATAATAGTTATAAGGATAAAAATAAGAGTTATTACGATAATAATAATAGTAATAAGGATAAAAGTAAGGGTTAATACGATAGTAATAATGGTAATGAGGATAAAAGTAAGAGTTAATACGATGATAAAACAGGAATAAGGCAAAAATGAGAGTTACTACGATAATAATAATAGAAATAAGGATAAAAATAAGCGTTATTACATAATAAAAATAGGAATATGGCTGAAAGTAATAGTTATAATGATAATAATAACAGAAATAAGGATAAAAATAAGAGTTATTACGATAATAATAATAGAAATATGGATAAAAATAAGAGTTATTACATAATAAAAATAGGAATATGGCTGAAAGTAATAGTTATAATGATAACAATAACAGAAATAAGCATAAAAATAAGAGTTATTACGATAATAATAATAGTAATAAGGATAAAAGTAAGAGTTAATACGATGATAAAATACGAATAAGGACAAAAATAAGAGTTATTACGATAATAATAATAGTTATAAGGATAAAAATAAGAGTTATTACGATAATAATAATAGTTATAAGGATAAAAATAAGAGTTATTACGATAATAATAATGGAAATAAGGATAAAAATAAGAGTCATTTCGATAATAATAATAGAAATAAGGATAAAAATAAGAATTATTACATAATAAAAATAGGAACATGGCTGAAAGTAATAGTTATAATGATAATAATAATAGCAATAAGGATAAAAATAATAGTTATTACATAATAAAAATAGGAATATGGCTGAAAGTAATAGTTATAATGATAATAATAATAGAAATAAGGATAAGAATAAGAGTTATTACATAATAAAAATATGAATATGGCTGAAAGTAATAGTTATAATCATAATAATAATAGTAATCAGGATAAAAATAAGAGTTATTACGATAATAATAATAGAAATAAGGATAAAAATAAGAGTTATTACATAATAAAAATAGGAATATGGCTGAAAGTAATAGTTATAATGATAATAATAATAGCAATAAGGATAAAAATAAGAGTTATTACATAATAAAAATAGGAATTTGGCTGAAAGTAATAGTTATAATGATAACAATAACAGAAATAAGCATAAAAATAAGAGTTATTACGATAATAATAATAGTAATAAGGATAAAAGTAAGAGTTAATACGATAATAATAATAGTAATAAGGATAAAAGTAAGAGTTAATACGATGATAAAATAGGAATAAGGACAAAAATAAGAGTTATTACGATAATAATAATAGTTATAAGGATAAAAATAACAGTTATTACGATAATAATAATATTTATAAGGATAAAAATAAGAGTTATTACGATAATAATAATAGAAATAAGGATAAAAATAACAGTTATTACATAATAAAAATAGGAATATGGCTGAAAATAATAGTTATAATGATAATAATAATAGAAATAAGGATAAAAATAAGAGTTATTACGATAGTAATAATAGTAATAATGATAAAAATAAGAGTTATTACATAATAAAAATAGGAATAACGCTGAAAATAATGGTTATAATGATAATAATAATAGAAATAAGGATAAAAATAAGAGTTATTACGATAATAATGATAGTAATAAGGATAAAAGTAAGAGTTAATACGATGATAAAATAAGAGTAAGGACAAGAATAAGAGTTATTACGATAATAATAATAGTTATAAGGATAAAAATAACAGTTACTACGATACTAATAATAGAAATAAGGATAAAAATAAGAGTTATTACGATAATAATAATAGTAATAAGGATAAAAGTAAGGGTTAATACGATAGTAATAATGGTAATGAGGATGAAAGTAAGAGTTAATACGATGATAAAACAGGAATAAGGACAAAAATGAGAGTTACTACGATAATAATAATAGAAATAAGGATAAAAATAAGCGTTATTACATAATAAAAATAGGAATATGGCTGAAAGTAATAGTTATAATGATAATAATAACAGAAATAAGGATAAAAATAAGAGTTATTACGATAATAATAATAGAAATATGGATAAAAATAAGAGTTATTACATAATAAAAATAGGAATATGGCTGAAAGTAATAGTTATAATGATAACAATAACAGAAATAAGCATAAAAATAAGAGTTATTACGATAATAATAATAGTAATAAGGATAAAAGTAAGAGTTAATACGATGATAAAATACGAATAAGGACAAAAATAAGAGTTATTACGATAATAATAATAGTTATAAGGATAAAAATAAGAGTTATTACGATAATAATAATAGTTATAAGGACAAAAATAAGAGTTATTACGATAATAATAATGGAAATAAGGATAAAAATAAGAATTATTACATAATAAAAATAGGAACATGGCTGAAAGTAATAGTTATAATGATAATAATAACAGAAATAAGGATATAAATATGAGTTATTACGATAATAATAATAGTAATAAGGATAAAAGTAAGAGTTAATTCGATGATAAAATAGGAATAAGGACATAAATAAGAGTTATTACGATAATAATAATAGTTATAAGGATAAAAATAAGAGTTATTACTATAATAATAATAGAAATAAGGATAAAAATAAGAGTTATTACATAATAAAAATAGGAATATGGCTGAAAGTAATAGTTATAATGATAATAATAATAGCAATAAGGATAAAAATAATAGTTATTACATAATAAAAATAGGAATATGGCTGAAAGTAATAGTTATAATGATAATAATAATAGAAATAAGGATAAGAATAAGAGTTATTACATAATAAAAATATGAATATGGCTGAAAGTAATAGTTATAATCATAATAATAATAGTAATCAGGATAAAAATAAGAGTTATTACGATAATAATAATAGAAATAAGGATAAAAATAAGAGTTATTACATAATAAAAATAGGAATATGGCTGAAAGTAATAGTTATAATGATAATAATAATAGCAATAAGGATAAAAATAATAGTTATTACATAATAAAAATAGGAATATGGCTGAAAGTAATAGTTATAATGATAATAATAATAGAAATAAGGATAAAAATAAGAGTTATTACGATAATAATAATAGTAATAAGGATTAAAGTAAGAGTTAATACGATGATAAAATAGGAATAAGGACAAAAATAAGAGTTATTACGATAATGATCATAGTTATAAGGATAAAAATAAGAGTTATTACGATAATAATAATAGAAATAAGGATAAAAATAAGAGTTATTACATAATAAAAATAGGAATTTGGCTGAAAGTAATAGTTATAATGATAACAATAACAGAAATAAGCATAAAAATAAGAGTTATTACGATAATAATAATAGTAATAAGGATAAAAGTAAGAGTTAATACGATAATAATAATAGTAATAAGGATAAAAGTAAGAGTTAATACGATGATAAAATAGGAATAAGGACAAAAATAAGAGTTATTACGATAATAATAATAGTTATAAGGATAAAAATAACAGTTATTACGATAATAATAATATTTATAAGGATAAAAATAAGAGTTATTGCGATAATAATAATAGAAATAAGGATAAAAATAACAGTTATTACATAATAAAAATAGGAATATGGCTGAAAATAATAGTTATAATGATAATAATAATAGAAATAAGGATAAAAATAAGAGTTATTACGATAGTAATAATAGTAATAATGATAAAAATAAGAGTTATTACATAATAAAAATAGGAATAACGCTGAAAATAATGGTTATAATGATAATAATAATAGAAATAAGGATAAAAATAAGAGTTATTACGATAATAATGATAGTAATAAGGATAAAAGTAAGAGTTAATACGATGATAAAATAAGAATAAGGACAAGAATAAGAGTTATTACGATAATAATAATAGTTATAAGGATAAAAATAACAGTTACTACGATACTAATAATAGAAATAAGGATAAAAATAAGAGTTATTACGATAATAATAATAGTAATAAGGATAAAAGTAAGAGTTAATACGATAATAATAATAGTAATAAGGATAAAAGTAAGAGTTAATACGATAATAATAATAGTAATAAGGATAAAAGTAAGAGTTAATACGATGATAAAATAAGAGTAAGGACAAGAATAAGAGTTATTACGATAATAATAATAGTTATAAGGATAAAAATAACAGTTACTACGATACTAATAATAGAAATAAGGATAAAAATAAGAGTTATTACGATAATAATAATAGTAATAAGGATAAAAGTAAGGGTTAATACGATAGTAATAATGGTAATGAGGATGAAAGTAAGAGTTAATACGATGATAAAACAGGAATAAGGACAAAAATGAGAGTTACTACGATAATAATAATAGAAATAAGGATAAAAATAAGCGTTATTACATAATAAAAATAGGAATATGGCTGAAAGTAATAGTTATAATGATAATAATAACAGAAATAAGGATAAAAATAAGAGTTATTACGATAATAATAATAGAAATATGGATAAAAATAAGAGTTATTACATAATAAAAATAGGAATATGGCTGAAAGTAATAGTTATAATGATAACAATAACAGAAATAAGCATAAAAATAAGAGTTATTACGATAATAATAATAGTAATAAGGATAAAAGTAAGAGTTAATACGATGATAAAATACGAATAAGGACAAAAATAAGAGTTATTACGATAATAATAATAGTTATAAGGATAAAAATAAGAGTTATTACGATAATAATAATAGTTATAAGGACAAAAATAAGAGTTATTACGATAATAATAATGGAAATAAGGATAAAAATAAGAATTATTACATAATAAAAATAGGAACATGGCTGAAAGTAATAGTTATAATGATAATAATAACAGAAATAAGGATATAAATATGAGTTATTACGATAATAATAATAGTAATAAGGATAAAAGTAAGAGTTAATTCGATGATAAAATAGGAATAAGGACATAAATAAGAGTTATTACGATAATAATAATAGTTATAAGGATAAAAATAAGAGTTATTACTATAATAATAATAGAAATAAGGATAAAAATAAGAGTTATTACATAATAAAAATAGGAATATGGCTGAAAGTAATAGTTATAATGATAATAATAATAGCAATAAGGATAAAAATAATAGTTATTACATAATAAAAATAGGAATATGGCTGAAAGTAATAGTTATAATGATAATAATAATAGAAATAAGGATAAGAATAAGAGTTATTACATAATAAAAATATGAATATGGCTGAAAGTAATAGTTATAATCATAATAATAATAGTAATCAGGATAAAAATAAGAGTTATTACGATAATAATAATAGAAATAAGGATAAAAATAAGAGTTATTACATAATAAAAATAGGAATATGGCTGAAAGTAATAGTTATAATGATAATAATAATAGCAATAAGGATAAAAATAATAGTTATTACATAATAAAAATAGGAATATGGCTGAAAGTAATAGTTATAATGATAATAATAATAGAAATAAGGATAAAAATAAGAGTTATTACGATAATAATAATAGTAATAAGGATTAAAGTAAGAGTTAATACGATGATAAAATAGGAATAAGGACAAAAATAAGAGTTATTACGATAATGATCATAGTTATAAGGATAAAAATAAGAGTTATTACGATAATAATAATAGAAATAAGGATAAAAATAAGAGTTATTACATAATAAAAATAGGAATTTGGCTGAAAGTAATAGTTATAATGATAACAATAACAGAAATAAGCATAAAAATAAGAGTTATTACGATAATAATAATAGTAATAAGGATAAAAGTAAGAGTTAATACGATAATAATAATAGTAATAAGGATAAAAGTAAGAGTTAATACGATGATAAAATAGGAATAAGGACAAAAATAAGAGTTATTACGATAATAATAATAGTTATAAGGATAAAAATAACAGTTATTACGATAATAATAATATTTATAAGGATAAAAATAAGAGTTATTGCGATAATAATAATAGAAATAAGGATAAAAATAACAGTTATTACATAATAAAAATAGGAATATGGCTGAAAATAATAGTTATAATGATAATAATAATAGAAATAAGGATAAAAATAAGAGTTATTACGATAGTAATAATAGTAATAATGATAAAAATAAGAGTTATTACATAATAAAAATAGGAATAACGCTGAAAATAATGGTTATAATGATAATAATAATAGAAATAAGGATAAAAATAAGAGTTATTACGATAATAATGATAGTAATAAGGATAAAAGTAAGAGTTAATACGATGATAAAATAAGAATAAGGACAAGAATAAGAGTTATTACGATAATAATAATAGTTATAAGGATAAAAATAACAGTTACTACGATACTAATAATAGAAATAAGGATAAAAATAAGAGTTATTACGATAATAATAATAGTAATAAGGATAAAAGTAAGAGTTAATACGATAATAATAATAGTAATAAGGATAAAAGTAAGAGTTAATACGATAATAATAATAGTAATAAGGATAAAAGTAAGAGTTAATACGATGATAAAATAGGAATAAGGACATAAATAAGAGTTATTACGATAATAATAATAGTTATAAGGATAAAAATAACAGTTACTACGATACTAATAATAGAAATAAGGATAAAAATAAGAGTTATTACGATAATAATAATAGTAATAAGGATAAAAGTAAGAGTTAATACGATGATAAAATAGGAGTAAGGACAAAAATATGAGTTATTACGATAATAATAATAGTTATAAGGATAAAAATAACAGTTATTACGATAATAATAATATTTATAAGGATAAAAATAAGAGTTATTACGATAATAATAATAGAAATAAGGATAAAAATAACAGTTATTACATAATAAAAATAGGAATATGGCTGAAAATAATAGTTATAATGATAATAATAATAGAAATAAGGATAAAAATAAGAGTTATTACGATAGTAATAATAGTAATAATGATAAAAATAAGAGTTATTACATAATAAAAATAGGAATAAGGCTGAAAATAATGGTTATAATGATAATAATAATAGAAATAAGGATAAAAATAAGAGTTATTACGATAATAATGATAGTAATAAGGATAAAAGTAAGAGTTAATACGATGATAAAATAGGAATAAGGACAAGAATAAGAGTTATTACGATAATAATAATAGTTATAAGGATAAAAATAACAGTTACTACGATACTAATAATAGAAATAAGGATAAAAATAAGAGTTATTACGATAATAATAATAGTAATAAGGATAAAAGTAAGAGTTAATACGATAATAATAATAGTAATAAGGATAAAAGTAAGAGTTAATACGATAATAATAATAGTAATAAGGATAAAAGTAAGAGTTAATACGATGATAAAATAGGAATAAGGACAAAAGTAAGAGTTATTACGATAATAATAATAGTTATAAGGATAAGAATAAGAGTTATTACGATAATAATAATAGAAATAAGGATAAAAATAAGAGTTATTACATAATAAAAATAGGAATATGGCTGAAAGTAATAGTTATAATGATAATAATAATAGAAATAAGGATAAAAATAAGAGTTATTACATAATAAAAATATGAATATGGCTGACAATAATAGTTATAATGATAATGATAATAGAAATAAGGATAAAAATAAGAGTTATTACGATAATAATAATAGTAATAAGGATTAAAGTAAGAGTTAATACGATGATAAAATAGGAATAAGGACAAAAATAAGAGTTATTACGATAATGATCATAGTTATAAGGATAAAAATAAGAGTTATTACGATAATAATAATAGAAATAAGGATAAAAATAACAGTTATTACGATAATAATAATAGAAATAAGGATAAAAATAAGAGTTATTACATAATAAAAATAGGAATATGGCTGAAAGTAATAGTTATAATGATAATAATAATAGCAATAAGGATAAAAATAATAGTTATTACGATAATAATAATAGTAATAAGGATAAAAGTAAGAGTCAATACGATGATAAAATACGAATAAGGACAAAAATAAGAGTTATTACGATAATAATAATAGTTATAAGGATAAAAATAAGAGTTATTACGATAATAAAAATATGAATATGGCTGAAAGTAATAGTTATAATCATAATAATAATAGTAATCAGGATAAAAATAAGAGTTATTACGATAATAATAACAGTAATAAGGATTAAAGTAAGAGTTAATACGATGATAAAATAGGAATAAGGACAAAAATAAGAGTTATTACGATAATGATCATAGTTATAAGGATAAAAATAAGAGTTATTACGATAATAATAATAGAAATACGGATAAAAATAAGAGTTATTACATAATAAAAATAGGAATATGGCTGAAAGTAATAGTTATAATGATAACAATAACAGAAATAAGCAAAAAAATAAGAGTTATTACGATAATAATAATAGTAATAAGGATAAAAGTAAGAGTCAATACGATGATAAAATACGAATAAGGACAAAAATAAGAGTTATTACGATGATAATAATAGTTATAAGGATAAAAATAAGAGTTATTACGATAATAATAATAGTTATAAGGATAAAAATAAGAGTTATTACGATAATAATAATAGTAATAAGGATAAAAGTAGGAGTTAATACGATGATAAAATAGGAATAAGGACAAGAATAAGAGTTCTTACGATAATAATAATAGAAATAAGGATAAAAATAAGAGTTATTACGATAATAATAGTAGAAATGAGGATAAAAATATGAGTTATTACATAATACAAATAGGAATATGGCTGAAAGTAATAGTTATAATGATAATAATAATAGAAATAAGGATAAAAACAAGAGTTATTACATAATACAAATAGGAATATGGCTGTAAGTAATAGTTATAATCATAAAAATAATAGAAATAAGGATAAAAATAAGAGTTATTACGATAATAATAATAGTAATAAGGATAAAAATAAGAGTTATTACGATAATAATAATGGTAATGAGGATAAAAGTAAGAGTTAATACGATGATAAAACAGGAATAAGGGCAAAAATGAGAGTTACTACGATAATAATAATAGAAATAAGGATAAAAATAAGCGTTATTACATAATAAAAATAGGAATATGGCTGAAAGTAATAGTTATAATGATAATAATAACAGAAATAAGGATAAAAATAAGAGTTATTACGATAGTAATAATAGTAATAATGATAAAAATAAGAGTTATTACATAATAAAAATAGGAATAACGCTGAAAATAATGGTTATAATGATAATAATAATAGAAATAAGGATAAAAATAAGAGTTATTACGATAATAATGATAGTAATAAGGATAAAAGTAAGAGTTAATACGATGATAAAATAAGAATAAGGACAAGAATAAGAGTTATTACGATAATAATAATAGTTATAAGGATAAAAATAACAGATACTACGATACTAATAATAGAAATAAGGATAAAAATAAGAGTTATTACGATAATAATAATAGTAATAAGGATAAAAGTAAGAGTTAATACGATACTAATAATAGTAATAAGGATAAAAGTAAGAGTTAATACGATAATAATAATAGTAATAAGGATAAAAGTAAGAGTTAATACGATGATAAAATAGGAATAAGGACAAAAATAAGAGTTATTACGATAATAATAATAGTTATGAGGATAAAAATAAGAGTTATTACGATAATAATAATAGAAATAAGGATAAAAATAAGAGTTATTTCATAATAAAAATAGGAATATGGCTGAAAGTAATAGTTATAATGATAATAATAATAGCAATAAGGATAAAAATAACAGTTATTACATAATAAAAATAGGAATATGGCTGAAAATAATAGTTATAATGATAATAATAATAGAAATAAGGATAAAAATAAGAGTTATTACGATAGTAATAATAGTAATAATGATAAAAATAAGAGTTATTACATAATAAAAATAGGAATAACGCTGAAAATAATGGTTATAATGATAATAATAATAGAAATAAGGATAAAAATAAGAGTTATTACGATAATAATGATAGTAATAAGGATAAAAGTAAGAGTTAATACGATGATAAAATAAGAATAAGGACAAGAATAAGAGTTATTACGATAATAATAATAGTTATAAGGATAAAAATAACAGTTACTACGATACTAATAATAGAAATAAGGATAAAAATAAGAGTTATTACGATAATAATAATAGTAATAAGGATAAAAGTAAGAGTTAATACGATAATAATAATAGTAATAAGGATAAAAGTAAGAGTTAATACGATAATAATAATAGTAATAAGGATAAAAGTAAGAGTTAATACGATGATAAAATAGGAATAAGGACAAAAATAAGAGTTATTACGATAATAATAATAGTTATAAGGATAAAAATAAGAGTTATTACGATAATAATAATAGAAATAAGGATAAAAATAAGAGTTATTACATAATAAAAATAGGAATATGGCTGAAAGTAATAGTTATAATGATAATAATAATAGAAATAAGGATAAAAATAAGAGTTATTACATTATAAAAATATGAATATGGCTGACAATAATAGTTATAATGATAATAATAATAGAAATAAGGATAAAAATAAGAGTTATTACGATAATAATAATAGTAATAAGGATTAAAGTAAGAGTTAATACGATGATAAAATAGGAATAAGGACAAAAATAAGAGTTATTACGATAATGATCATAGTTATAAGGATAAAAATAAGAGTTATTACGATAATAATAATAGAAATAAGGATAAAAATAACAGTTATTACGATAATAATAATAGAAATAAGGATAAAAATAAGAGTTATTACATAATAAAAATAGGAATATGGCTGAAAGTAATAGTTATAATGATAATAATAATAGCAATAAGGATAAAAATAATAGTTATTACGATAATAATAATAGTAATAAGGATAAAAGTAAGAGTCAATACGATGATAAAATACGAATAAGGACAAAAATAAGAGTTATTACGATAATAATAATAGTTATAAGGATAAAAATAAGAGTTATTACGATAATAAAAATATGAATATGGCTGAAAGTAATAGTTATAATCATAATAATAATAGTAATCAGGATAAAAATAAGAGTTATTACGATAATAATAATAGTAATAAGGATTAAAGTAAGAGTTAATACGATGATAAAATAGGAATAAGGACAAAAATAAGAGTTATTACGATAATGATCATAGTTATAAGGATAAAAATAAGAGTTATTACGATAATAATAATAGAAATACGGATAAAAATAAGAGTTATTACATAATAAAAATAGGAATATGGCTGAAAGTAATAGTTATAATGATAACAATAACAGAAATAAGCATAAAAATAAGAGTTATTACGATAATAATAATAGTAATGAGGATAAAAGTAAGAGTCAATACGATGATAAAATACGAATAAGGACAAGAATAAGAGTTCTTACGATAATAATAATAGAAATAAGGATAAAAATAAGAGTTATTACGATAATAATAGTAGAAATGAGGATAAAAATAAGAGTTATTACATAATACAAATAGGAATATGGCTGAAAGTAATAGTTATAATGATAATAATAATAGAAATAAGGATAAAAACAAGAGTTATTACATAATACAAATAGGAATATGGCTGTAAGTAATAGTTATAATCATAAAAATAATAGAAATAAGGATAAAAATAAGAGTTATTACGATAATAATAATAGTAATAAGGATAAAAATAAGAGTTATTACGATAATAATAATGGTAATGAGGATAAAAGTAAGAGTTAATACGATGATAAAACAGGAATAAGGGCAAAAATGAGAATTACTACGATAATAATAATAGAAATAAGGATAAAAATAAGCGTTATTACATAATAAAAATAGGAATATGGCTGAAAGTAATAGTTATAATGATAATAATAACAGAAATAAGGATAAAAATAAGAGTTATTACGATAGTAATAATAGTAATAATGATAAAAATAAGAGTTATTACATAATAAAAATAGGAATAACGCTGAAAATAATGGTTATAATGATAATAATAATAGAAATAAGGATAAAAATAAGAGTTATTACGATAATAATGATAGTAATAAGGATAAAAGTAAGAGTTAATACGATGATAAAATAAGAATAAGGACAAGAATAAGAGTTATTACGATAATAATAATAGTTATAAGGATAAAAATAACAGATACTACGATACTAATAATAGAAATAAGGATAAAAATAAGAGTTATTACGATAATAATAATAGTAATAAGGATAAAAGTAAGAGTTAATACGATACTAATAATAGTAATAAGGATAAAAGTAAGAGTTAATACGATAATAATAATAGTAATAAGGATAAAAGTAAGAGTTAATACGATGATAAAATAGGAATAAGGACAAAAATAAGAGTTATTACGATAATAATAATAGTTATGAGGATAAAAATAAGAGTTATTACGATAATAATAATAGAAATAAGGATAAAAATAAGAGTTATTACATAATAAAAATAGGAATATGGCTGAAAGTAATAGTTATAATGATAATAATAATAGCAATAAGGATAAAAATAACAGTTATTACATAATAAAAATAGGAATATGGCTGAAAATAATAGTTATAATGATAATAATAATAGAAATAAGGATAAAAATAAGAGTTATTACGATAGTAATAATAGTAATAATGATAAAAATAAGAGTTATTACATAATAAAAATAGGAATAACGCTGAAAATAATGGTTATAATGATAATAATAATAGAAATAAGGATAAAAATAAGAGTTATTACGATAATAATGATAGTAATAAGGATAAAAGTAAGAGTTAATACGATGATAAAATAAGAATAAGGACAAGAATAAGAGTTATTACGATAATAATAATAGTTATAAGGATAAAAATAACAGTTACTACGATACTAATAATAGAAATAAGGATAAAAATAAGAGTTATTACGATAATAATAATAGTAATAAGGATAAAAGTAAGAGTTAATACGATAATAATAATAGTAATAAGGATAAAAGTAAGAGTTAATACGATAATAATAATAGTAATAAGGATAAAAGTAAGAGTTAATACGATGATAAAATAGGAATAAGGACAAAAATAAGAGTTATTACGATAATAATAATAGTTATAAGGATAAAAATAAGAGTTATTACGATAATAATAATAGAAATAAGGATAAAAATAAGAGTTATTACATAATAAAAATAGGAATATGGCTGAAAGTAATAGTTATAATGATAATAATAATAGAAATAAGGATAAAAATAAGAGTTATTACATTATAAAAATATGAATATGGCTGACAATAATAGTTATAATGATAATAATAATAGAAATAAGGATAAAAATAAGAGTTATTACGATAATAATAATAGTAATAAGGATTAAAGTAAGAGTTAATACGATGATAAAATAGGAATAAGGACAAAAATAAGAGTTATTACGATAATGATCATAGTTATAAGGATAAAAATAAGAGTTATTACGATAATAATAATAGAAATAAGGATAAAAATAACAGTTATTACGATAATAATAATAGAAATACGGATAAAAATAAGAGTTATTACATAATAAAAATAGGAATATGGCTGAAAGTAATAGTTATAATGATAACAATAACAGAAATAAGCATAAAAATAAGAGTTATTACGATAATAATAATAGTAATAAGGATAAAAGTAAGAGTCAATACGATGATAAAATACGAATAAGGACAAGAATAAGAGTTCTTACGATAATAATAATAGAAATAAGGATAAAAATAAGAGTTATTACGATAATAATAGTAGAAATGAGGATAAAAATAAGAGTTATTACATAATACAAATAGGAATATGGCTGAAAGTAATAGTTATAATGATAATAATAATAGAAATAAGGATAAAAACAAGAGTTATTACATAATACAAATAGGAATATGGCTGTAAGTAATAGTTATAATCATAAAAATAATAGAAATAAGGATAAAAATAAGAGTTATTACGATAATAATAATAGTAATAAGGATAAAAATAAGAGTTATTACGATAATAATAATGGTAATGAGGATAAAAGTAAGAGTTAATACGATGATAAAACAGGAATAAGGACAAAAATGAGAGTTACTACGATAATAATAATAGAAATAAGGATAAAAATAAGCGTTATTACATAATAAAAATAGGAATATGGCTGAAAATAATGGTTATAATGATAATAATAATAGAAATAAGGATAAAAGTAAGAGTCAATACGATGATAAAATACGAATAAGGACAAAAATAAGAGTTATTACGATAATAATAATAGTTATAAGGATAAAAATAAGAGTTATTACGAAAATAATAATAGTAATAAGGATAAAAGTAAGGGTTAATACGATAATAATAATGGTAATGAGGATAAAAGTAAGAGTTAATACGATGATAAAACAGGAATAAGGACAAAAATAAGAGTTATTACGATAATGATCATAGTTATAAGGATAAAAATAAGAGTTATTACGATAATAATAATAGAAATAAGGATAAAAATAAGAGTTATTACATAATAAAAATAGGAATATGGCTGAAAGTAATAGTTATAATGATAACAATAACAGAAATAAGCATAAAAATAAGAGTTATTACGATAATAATAATAGTAATAAGGATAAAAGTAAGAGTTAATACGATAATAATAATAGTAATAAGGATAAAAGTAAGAGTTAATACGATGATAAAATAGGAATAAGGACAAAAATAAGAGTTATTACGATAATAATAATAGTTATAAGGATAAAAATAACAGTTATTACGATAATAATAATATTTATAAGGATAAAAATAAGTGTTATTACGATAATAATAATAGAAATAAGGATAAAAATAACAGTTATTACATAATAAAAATAGGAATATGGCTGAAAATAATAGTTATAATGATAATAATAATAGAAATAAGGATAAAAATAAGAGTTATTACGATAGTAATAATAGTAATAATGATAAAAATAAGAGTTATTACATAATAAAAATAGGAATAAGGCTGAAAATAATGGTTATAATGATAATAATAATAGAAATAAGGATAAAAATAAGAGTTATTACGATAATAATAATAGTAATAAGGATAAAAATAAGAGTTATTACGATAATAATAATGGAAATAAGGATAAAAATAAGAGTCATTTCGATAATAATAATAGAAATAAGGATAAAAATAAGAATTATTACATAATAAAAATAGGAACATGGCTGAAAGTAATAGTTATAATGATAATAATAACAGAAATAAGGATAAAAATAAGAGTTATTACGATAATAATAATAGTAATAAGGATAAAAGTAAGAGTTAATACGATGATAAAATAGGAATAAGGACATAAA
Organism: Megachile willughbiella; assembly: GCA_945859595.2. Taxonomy (NCBI): domain Eukaryota; kingdom Metazoa; phylum Arthropoda; class Insecta; order Hymenoptera; family Megachilidae; genus Megachile; species Megachile willughbiella. The sequence continues at coordinate 69,383 of CAMAOD020000026.1, read as the reverse complement.
TAAGAGTTATTAGGATAATAATAATAGTTATAAGGATAAAAATAACAGTTACTACGATACTAGTAATAGAAATAAGGATAAAAATAAGAGTTATTACGATAATAATAATAGTAATAAGGATAAAAGTAAGAGTTAATACGATGATAAAATAGGAATAAGGACAAAAATGAGAGTTATTACGATAATAATAATAGTTATAAGGATAAAAATAACAGTTATTACGATAATAATAATATTTATAACGATAAAAATAAGAGTTTTTACGATAATAATAATAGAAATAAGGATAAAAATAACAGTTATTACATAATAAAAATAGGAATATGGCTGACAATAATAGTTATAATGATAATAATAATAGAAATAAGGATAAAGATAAGAGTTACTACGATAATAATAATAGTAATAATGATAAAAATAAGAGTTATTACATAATAAAAGTAGGAATAAGGCTGAAAATAATGGTTATAATGATAATAGTAATAGAAATAAGGATAAAAATAAGAGTTATTACGATAATAATAATAGTAATAAGGATAAAAGTAAGAGTTAATACGATAATAATAATAGTAATAAGGATAAAAGTAAGAGTTAATACGATGATAAAATAGGAATAAGGACAAAAATAAGAGTTATTACGATAATAATAATAGTTATAAGGATAAAAATAACAGTTATTACGATAATAATAATATTTATAAGGATAAAAATAAGAGTTATTACGATAATAATAATAGAAATAAGGATAAAAATAACAGTTATTACATAATAAAAATAGGAATATGGCTGAAAATAATAGTTATAATGATAATAATAATAGAAATAAGGATAAAAATAAGAGTTATTACGATAGTAATAATAGTAATAATGATAAAAATAAGAGTTATTACATAATAAAAATAGGAATAAGGCTGAAAATAATGGTTATAATGATAATAATAATAGAAATAAGGATAAAAATAAGAGTTATTACGATAATAATGATAGTAATAAGGATAAAAGTAAGAGTTAATACGATGATAAAATTGGAATAAGGACAAGAATAAGAGTTATTACGATAATAATAATAGTTATAAGGATAAAAATAACAGTTACTACGATACTAATAATAGAAATAAGGATAAAAATAAGAGTTATTACGATAATAATAATAGTAATAAGGATAAAAGTAAGAGTTAATACGATAATAATAATAGTAATAAGGATAAAAGTAAGAGTTAATACGATAATAATAATAGTAATAAGGATAAAAGTAAGAGTTAATACGATGATAAAATAGGAATAAGGACAAAAATAAGAGTTATTACGATAATAATAATAGTTATAAGGATAAAAATAAGAGTTATTACGATAATAATAATAGAAATAAGGATAAAAATAAGAGTTATTTCATAATAAAAATAGGAATATGGCTGAAAGTAATAGTTATAATGATAATAATAATAGCAATAAGGATAAAAATAATAGTTATTACATAAGAAAAATAGGAATATGGCTGAAAGTAATAGTTATAATGATAATAATAATAGAAATAAGGATAAAAATAAGAGTTATTACATAATAAAAATAGGAATATGGCTGAAAGTAATAGTTATAATGATAACAATAACAGAAATAAGCATAAAAATAAGAGTTATTACGATAATAATAATAGTAATAAGGATAAAAGTAAGAGTCAATACGATGATAAAATACGAATAAGGACAAAAATAAGAGTTATTACGATAATAATAATAGTTATAAGGATAAAAATAAGAGTTATTACGATAATAATAATAGTAATAAGGATAAAAGTAAGGGTTAATACGATAGTAATAATGGTAATGAGGATAAAAGTAAGAGTTAATACGATGATAAAACAGGAATAAGGACAAAAATGAGAGTTACTACGATAATAATAATAGAAATAAGGATAAAAATAAGCGTTATTACATAATAAAAATAGGAATATGGCTGAAAGTAATAGTTATAATGATAATAATAACAGAAATAAGGATAAAAATAAGAGTTATTACGATAATAATAATAGAAATATGGATAAAAATAAGAGTTATTACATAATAAAAATAGGAATATGGCTGAAAGTAATAGTTATAATGATAACAATAACAGAAATAAGCATAAAAATAAGAGTTATTACGATAATAATAATAGTAATAAGGATAAAAGTAAGAGTTAATACGATGATAAAATACGAATAAGGACAAAAATAAGAGTTATTACGATAATAATAATAGTTATAAGGATAAAAATAAGAGTTATTACGATAATAATAATAGTTATAAGGATAAAAATAAGAGTTATTACGATAATAATAATGGAAATAAGGATAAAAATAAGAGTCATTTCGATAATAATAATAGAAATAAGGATAAAAATAAGAATTATTACATAATAAAAATAGGAACATGGCTGAAAGTAATAGTTATAATGATAATAATAATAGCAATAAGGATAAAAATAATAGTTATTACATAATAAAAATAGGAATATGGCTGAAAGTAATAGTTATAATGATAATAATAATAGAAATAAGGATAAGAATAAGAGTTATTACATAATAAAAATATGAATATGGCTGAAAGTAATAGTTATAATCATAATAATAATAGTAATCAGGATAAAAATAAGAGTTATTACGATAATAATAATAGAAATAAGGATAAAAATAAGAGTTATTACATAATAAAAATAGGAATATGGCTGAAAGTAATAGTTATAATGATAATAATAATAGCAATAAGGATAAAAATAAGAGTTATTACATAATAAAAATAGGAATTTGGCTGAAAGTAATAGTTATAATGATAACAATAACAGAAATAAGCATAAAAATAAGAGTTATTACGATAATAATGATAGTAATAAGGATAAAAGTAAGAGTTAATACGATGATAAAATAAGAGTAAGGACAAGAATAAGAGTTATTACGATAATAATAATAGTTATAAGGATAAAAATAACAGTTACTACGATACTAATAATAGAAATAAGGATAAAAATAAGAGTTATTACGATAATAATAATAGTAATAAGGATAAAAGTAAGAGTTAATACGATAATAATAATAGTAATAAGGATAAAAGTAAGAGTTATTACGATAATAATAATAGAAATAAGGACAAAAATAAGAGTTATTACGATAATAATAATAGTTATAAGGATAAAAATAACAGTTATTACGATAATAATAATATTTATAAGGATAAAAATAAGAGTTATTACGATAATAATAATAGAAATAAGGATAAAAATAACAGTTATTACATAATAAAAATAGGAATATGGCTGAAAATAATAGTTATAATGATAATAATAATAGAAATAAGGATAAAAATAAGAGTTATTACGATAGTAATAATAGTAATAATGATAAAAATAAGAGTTATTACATAATAAAAATAGGAATAACGCTGAAAATAATGGTTATAATGATAATAATAATAGAAATAAGGATAAAAATAAGAGTTATTACGATAATAATGATAGTAATAAGGATAAAAGTAAGAGTTAATACGATGATAAAATAAGAGTAAGGACAAGAATAAGAGTTATTACGATAATAATAATAGTTATAAGGATAAAAATAAGAGTTATTACGATAATAATAATAGTAATAAGGATAAAAGTAAGAGCTAATACGATAATAATAATAGTAATAAGGATAAAAGTAAGAGTTAATACGATAATAATAATAGTAATAAGGATAAAAGTAAGAGTTAATACGATGATAAAATAGGAATAAGGACAAAAATAAGAGTTATTACGATAATAATAATAGTTATAAGGATAAAAATAAGAGTTATTACATAATAAAAATAGGAATATGGCTGAAAGTAATAGTTATAATGATAATAATAATAGCAATAAGGATAAAAATAAGAGTTATTACATAATAAAAATAGGAATTTGGCTGAAAGTAATAGTTATAATGATAACAATAACAGAAATAAGCATAAAAATAAGAGTTATTACGATAATAATGATAGTAATAAGGATAAAAGTAAGAGTTAATACGATGATAAAATAAGAGTAAGGACAAGAATAAGAGTTATTACGATAATAATAATAGTTATAAGGATAAAAATAACAGTTACTACGATACTAATAATAGAAATAAGGATAAAAATAAGAGTTATTACGATAATAATAATAGTAATAAGGATAAAAGTAAGAGTTAATACGATAATAATAATAGTAATAAGGATAAAAGTAAGAGTTATTACGATAATAATAATAGAAATAAGGACAAAAATAAGAGTTATTACGATAATAATAATAGTTATAAGGATAAAAATAACAGTTATTACGATAATAATAATATTTATAAGGATAAAAATAAGAGTTATTACGATAATAATAATAGAAATAAGGATAAAAATAACAGTTATTACATAATAAAAATAGGAATATGGCTGAAAATAATAGTTATAATGATAATAATAATAGAAATAAGGATAAAAATAAGAGTTATTACGATAGTAATAATAGTAATAATGATAAAAATAAGAGTTATTACATATTAAAAATAGGAATAAGGCTGAAAATAATGGTTATAATGATAATAATAATAGAAATAAGGATAAAAATAAGAGTTATTACGATAATAATGATAGTAATAAGGATAAAAGTAAGAGTTAATACGATGATAAAATTGGAATAAGGACAAGAATAAGAGTTATTACGATAATAATAATAGTTAATAGGATAAAAATAACAGTTCTTACTACGATACTAATAATAGAAATAAGGATAAAAATAAGAGTTATTACGATAATAATAATAGTAATAAGGATAAAAGTAAGAGTTAATACGATAATAATAATAGTAATAAGGATAAAAGTAAGAGTTAATACGATAATAATAATAGTAATAAGGATAAAAGTAAGAGTTAATACGATGATAAAATAGGAATAAGGACAAAAATAAGAGTTATTACGATAATAATAATAGTTATAAGGATAAAAATAAGAGTTATTACGATAATAATAATAGAAATAAGGATAAAAATAAGAGTTATTTCATAATAAAAATAGGAATATGGCTGAAAGTAATAGTTATAATGATAATAATAATAGCAATAAGGATAAAAATAATAGTTATTACATAAGAAAAATAGGAATATGGCTGAAAGTAATAGTTATAATGATAATAATAATAGAAATAAGGATAAAAATAAGAGTTATTACATAATAAAAATAGGAATATGGCTGAAAGTAATAGTTATAATGATAACAATAACAGAAATAAGCATAAAAATAAGAGTTATTACGATAATAATAATAGTAATAAGGATAAAAGTAAGAGTCAATACGATGATAAAATACGAATAAGGACAAAAATAAGAGTTATTACGATAATAATAATAGTTATAAAGGATAAAAATAAGAGTTATTACGATAATAATAATAGTAATAAGGATAAAAGTAAGGGTTAATACGATAGTAATAATGGTAATGAGGATAAAAGTAAGAGTTAATACGATGATAAAACAGGAATAAGGACAAAAAATGAGAGTTACTACGATAATAATAATAGAAATAAGGATAAAAATAAGCGTTATTACATAATAAAAAATAGGAATATGGCTGAAAGTAATAGTTATAATGATAATAATAACAGAAATAAGGATAAAAATAAGAGTTATTACGATAATAATAATAGAAATATGGATAAAAATAAGAGTTATTACATAATAAAAATAGGAATATGGCTGAAAGTAATAGTTATAATGATAACAATAACAGAAATAAGCATAAAAATAAGAGTTATTACGATAATAATAATAGTAATAAGGATAAAAGTAAGAGTTAATACGATGATAAAATACGAATAAGGACAAAAATAAGAGTTATTACGATAATAATAATAGTTATAAGGATAAAAATAAGAGTTATTACGATAATAATAATAGTTATAAGGATAAAAATAAGAGTTATTACGATAATAATAATGGAAATAAGGATAAAAATAAGAGTCATTTCGATAATAATAATAGAAATAAGGATAAAAATAAGAATTATTACATAATAAAAATAGGAACATGGCTGAAAGTAATAGTTATAATGATAATAATAATAGCAATAAGGATAAAAATAATAGTTATTACATAATAAAAATAGGAATATGGCTGAAAGTAATAGTTATAATGATAATAATAATAGAAATAAGGATAAGAATAAGAGTTATTACATAATAAAAATATGAATATGGCTGAAAGTAATAGTTATAATCATAATAATAATAGTAATCAGGATAAAAATAAGAGTTATTACGATAATAATAATAGAAATAAGGATAAAAATAAGAGTTATTACATAATAAAAATAGGAATATGGCTGAAAGTAATAGTTATAATGATAATAATAATAGCAATAAGGATAAAAATAAGAGTTATTACATAATAAAAATAGGAATTTGGCTGAAAGTAATAGTTATAATGATAACAATAACAGAAATAAGCATAAAAATAAGAGTTATTACGATAATAATGATAGTAATAAGGATAAAAGTAAGAGTTAATACGATGATAAAATAAGAGTAAGGACAAGAATAAGAGTTATTACGATAATAATAATAGTTATAAGGATAAAAATAACAGTTACTACGATACTAATAATAGAAATAAGGATAAAAATAAGAGTTATTACGATAATAATAATAGTAATAAGGATAAAAGTAAGAGTTAATACGATAATAATAATAGTAATAAGGATAAAAGTAAGAGTTATTACGATAATAATAATAGAAATAAGGACAAAAATAAGAGTTATTACGATAATAATAATAGTTATAAGGATAAAAATAACAGTTATTACGATAATAATAATATTTATAAGGATAAAAATAAGAGTTATTACGATAATAATAATAGAAATAAGGATAAAAATAACAGTTATTACATAATAAAAATAGGAATATGGCTGAAAATAATAGTTATAATGATAATAATAATAGAAATAAGGATAAAAATAAGAGTTATTACGATAGTAATAATAGTAATAATGATAAAAATAAGAGTTATTACATAATAAAAATAGGAATAACGCTGAAAATAATGGTTATAATGATAATAATAATAGAAATAAGGATAAAAATAAGAGTTATTACGATAATAATGATAGTAATAAGGATAAAAGTAAGAGTTAATACGATGATAAAATAAGAGTAAGGACAAGAATAAGAGTTATTACGATAATAATAATAGTTATAAGGATAAAAATAAGAGTTATTACGATAATAATAATAGTAATAAGGATAAAAGTAAGAGCTAATACGATAATAATAATAGTAATAAGGATAAAAGTAAGAGTTAATACGATAATAATAATAGTAATAAGGATAAAAGTAAGAGTTAATACGATGATAAAATAGGAATAAGGACAAAAATAAGAGTTATTACGATAATAATAATAGTTATAAGGATAAAAATAAGAGTTATTACATAATAAAAATAGGAATATGGCTGAAAGTAATAGTTATAATGATAATAATAATAGCAATAAGGATAAAAATAAGAGTTATTACATAATAAAAATAGGAATTTGGCTGAAAGTAATAGTTATAATGATAACAATAACAGAAATAAGCATAAAAATAAGAGTTATTACGATAATAATGATAGTAATAAGGATAAAAGTAAGAGTTAATACGATGATAAAATAAGAGTAAGGACAAGAATAAGAGTTATTACGATAATAATAATAGTTATAAGGATAAAAATAACAGTTACTACGATACTAATAATAGAAATAAGGATAAAAATAAGAGTTATTACGATAATAATAATAGTAATAAGGATAAAAGTAAGAGTTAATACGATAATAATAATAGTAATAAGGATAAAAGTAAGAGTTATTACGATAATAATAATAGAAATAAGGACAAAAATAAGAGTTATTACGATAATAATAATAGTTATAAGGATAAAAATAACAGTTATTACGATAATAATAATATTTATAAGGATAAAAATAAGAGTTATTACGATAATAATAATAGAAATAAGGATAAAAATAACAGTTATTACATAATAAAAATAGGAATATGGCTGAAAATAATAGTTATAATGATAATAATAATAGAAATAAGGATAAAAATAAGAGTTATTACGATAGTAATAATAGTAATAATGATAAAAATAAGAGTTATTACATAATAAAAATAGGAATAACGCTGAAAATAATGGTTATAATGATAATAATAATAGAAATAAGGATAAAAATAAGAGTTATTACGATAATAATGATAGTAATAAGGATAAAAGTAAGAGTTAATACGATGATAAAATAAGAGTAAGGACAAGAATAAGAGTTATTACGATAATAATAATAGTTATAAGGATAAAAATAACAGTTACTACGATACTAATAATAGAAATAAGGATAAAAATAAGAGTTATTACGATAATAATAATAGTAATAAGGATAAAAGTAAGAGTTAATACGATAATAATAATAGTAATAAGGTAAAAGTAAGAGTTAATACGATAATAATAATAGTAATAAGGATAAAAGTAAGAGTTAATACGATGATAAAATAGGAATAAGGACAAAAATAAGAGTTATTACGATAATAATAATAGTTATAAGGATAAAAATAAGAGTTATTACGATAATAATAATAGAAATAAGGATAAAAATAAGAGTTATTACATAATAAAAATAGGAATATGGCTGAAAGTAATAGTTATAATGATAATAATAATAGAAATAAGGATAAAAATAAGAGTTATTACATAATAAAAATATGAATATGGCTGACAATAATAGTTATAATGATAATAATAATAGAAATAAGGATAAAAATAAGAGTTATTACGATAATAATAATAGTAATAAGGATTAAAGTAAGAGTTAATACGATGATAAAATAGGAATAAGGACAAAAATAAGAGTTATTACGATAATGATCATAGTTATAAGGATAAAAATAAGAGTTATTACGATAATAATAATAGAAATAAGGATAAAAATAACAGTTATTACGATAATAATAATAGAAATAAGGATAAAAATAAGAGTTATTACATAATAAAAATAGGAATATGGCTGAAAGTAATAGTTATAATGATAATAATAATAGCAATAAGGATAAAAATAATAGTTATTACGATAATAATAATAGTAATAAGGATAAAAGTAAGAGTCAATACGATGATAAAATACGAATAAGGACAAAAATAAGAGTTATTACGATAATAATAATAGTTATAAGGATAAAAATAAGAGTTATTACGATAATAAAAATATGAATATGGCTGAAAGTAATAGTTATAATCATAATAATAATAGTAATCAGGATAAAAATAAGAGTTATTACGATAATAATAATAGTAATAAGGATTAAAGTAAGAGTTAATACGATGATAAAATAGGAATAAGGACAAAAATAAGAGTTATTACGATAATGATCATAGTTATAAGGATAAAAATAAGAGTTATTACGATAATAATAATAGAAATACGGATAAAAATAAGAGTTATTACATAATAAAAATAGGAATATGGCTGAAAGTAATAGTTATAATGATAACAATAACAGAAATAAGCATAAAAATAAGAGTTATTACGATAATAATAATAGTAATAAGGATAAAAGTAAGAGTCAATACGATGATAAAATACGAATAAGGACAAAAATAAGAGTTATTACGATAATAATAATAGTTATAAGGATAAAAATAAGAGTTATTACGATAATAATAATAGTTATAAGGATAAAAATAAGAGTTATTACGATAATAATAATAGTAATAAGGATAAAAGTAGGAGTTAATACGATGATAAAATAGGAATAAGGACAAGAATAAGAGTTCTTACGATAATAATAATAGAAATAAGGATAAAAATAAGAGTTATTACGATAATAATAGTAGAAATGAGGGTAAAAATAAGAGTTATTACATAATACAAATAGGAATATGGCTGAAAGTAATAGTTATAATGATAATAATAATAGAAATAAGGATAAAAACAAGAGTTATTACATAATGCAAATAGGAATATGGCTGTAAGTAATAGTTATAATCATAAAAATAATAGAAATAAGGATAAAAATAAGAGTTATTACGATAATAATAATAGTAATAAGGATAAAAATAAGAGTTATTACGATAATAATAATGGTAATGAGGATAAAAGTAAGAGTTAATACGATGATAAAACAGGAATAAGGACAAAAATGAGAGTTACTACGATAATAATAATAGAAATAAGGATAAAAATAAGCGTTATTACATAATAAAAATAGGAATATGGCTGAAAGTAATAGTTATAATGATAATAATAACAGAAATAAGGATAAAAATAAGAGTTATTACGATAGTAATAATAGTAATAATGATAAAAATAAGAGTTATTACATAATAAAAATAGGAATAACGCTGAAAATAATGGTTATAATGATAATAATAATAGAAATAAGGATAAAAATAAGAGTTATTACGATAATAATGATAGTAATAAGGATAAAAGTAACAGTTAATACGATGATAAAATAAGAATAAGGACAAGAATAAGAGTTATTACGATAATAATAATAGTTATAAGGATAAAAATAACAGTTACTACGATACTAATAATAGAAATAAGGATAAAAATAAGAGTTATTACGATAATAATAATAGTAATAAGGATAAAAGTAAGAGTTAATACGATAATAATAATAGTAATAAGGATAAAAGTAAGAGTTAATACAATAATAATAATAGTAATAAGGATAAAAGTAAGAGTTAATACGATGATAAAATAGGAATAAGGACAAAAATAAGAGTTATTACGATAATAATAATAGTTATAAGGATAAAAATAAGAGTTATTACGATAATAATAATAGAAATAAGGATAAAAATAAGAGTTATTACATAATAAAAATAGGAATATGGCTGAAAGTAATAGTTATAATGATAATAATAATAGAAATAAGGATAAAAATAAGAGTTATTACATAATAAAAATATGAATATGGCTGACAATAATAGTTATAATGATAATAATAATAGAAATAAGGATAAAAATAAGAGTTATTACGATAATAATAATAGTAATAAGGATTAAAGTAAGAGTTAATACGATGATAAAATAGGAATAAGGACAAAAATAAGAGTTATTACGATAATGATCATAGTTATAAGGATAAAAATAAGAGTTATTACGATAATAATAATAGAAATAAGGATAAAAATAACAGTTATTACGATAATAATAATAGAAATAAGGATAAAAATAAGAGTTATTACATAATAAAAATAGGAATATGGCTGAAAGTAATAGTTATAATGATAATAATAATAGCAATAAGGATAAAAATAAGAGTTATTACGATAATAATAATAGTAATAAGGATAAAAGTAAGAGTCAATACGATGATAAAATACGAATAAGGACAAAAATAAGAGTTATTACGATAATAATAATAGTTATAAGGATAAAAATAAGAGTTACTACGATACTAATAATAGAAATAAGGATAAAAATAAGAGTTATTACGATAATAATAATAGTAATAATGATAAAAATAAGAGTTATTACATAATAAAAGTAGGAATAAGGCTGAAAATAATGGTTATAATGATAATAATAATAGAAATAAGGATAAAAATAAGAGTTATTACGATAATAATAATAGTAATAAGGATAAAAGTAAGAGTTGATACGATAATAATAATAGTAATAAGGATAAAAGTAAGAGTTAATACGATGATAAAATAGGAATAAGGACAAAAATAAGAGTTATTACGATAATAAAAATAGTTATAAGGATAAAAATAACAGTTATTACGATAATAATAATATTTATAAGGATAAAAATAAGAGTTATTACGATAATAATAATAGTAATAAGGATAAAAGTAGGAGTTAATACGATGATAAAACAGGAATAAGGACAAAAATGAGAGTTACTACGATAATAATAATAGAAATAAGGATAAAAATAAGCGTTATTACATAATAAAAATAGGAATATGGCTGAAAGTAATAGTTATAATGATAATAATAACAGAAATAAGGATAAAAATAAGAGTTATTACGATAATAATAATAGAAATCTGGATAAAAATAAGAGTTATTACATAATAAAAATAGGAATATGGCTGAAAGTAATAGTTATAATGATAACAATAACAGAAATAAGCATAAAAATAAGAGTTATTACGATAATAATAATAGTAATAAGGATAAAAATAAGAGTTATTACGATAATAATAATGGTAATGAGGATAAAAGTAAGAGTTAATACGATGATAAAACAGGAATAAGGACAAAAATGAGAGTTACTACGATAATAATAATAGAAATAAGGATAAAAATAAGCGTTATTACATAATAAAAATAGGAATATGGCTGAAAGTAATAGTTATAATGATAATAATAACAGAAATAAGGATAAAAATAAGAGTTATTACGATAATAATAATAGAAATCTGGATAAAAATAAGAGTTATTACATAATAAAAATAGGAATATGGCTGAAAGTAATAGTTATAATGATAACAATAACAGAAATAAGCATAAAAATAAGAGTTATTACGATAATAATAATAGTAATAAGGATAAAAGTAAGAGTTAATACGATGATAAAATACGAATAAGGACAAAAATAAGAGTTATTACGATAATAATAATAGGTATAAGGATAAAAATAAGAGTTATTACAATAATAATAATAGTTATAAGGATAAAAATAAGAGTTATTACGATAATAATAATGGAAATAAGGATAAAAATAAGAGTCATTTCGATAATAATAATAGAAATAAGGATAAAAATAAGAATTATTACATAATAAAAATGGGAACATGGCTCTAAGTAATAGTTATACTGATAATAATAACAGAAATAAGGATATAAATATGAGTTATTACGATAAACATAATAGTAATAAGGATAAAAGTAAGAGTTAATTCGATGATAAAATAGGAATAAGGACATAAATAAGAGTTATTACGATAATAATAATAGAAATAAGGATAAAAATAAGAGTTATTACGATAATAATAATAGTAATAAGGATAAAAGTAAGAGTTAATACATAATAAAAATAGGAATATGGCTGAAAGTAATAGTTATAATGATAATATTAATAGGAATAAGGATAAAAATAATAGTTATTACATAATAAAAATTGGAATATGGCTGAAAGTAATAGTTATAATGATAATAATAATAGAAATAAGGATAAAAATAAGAGTTATTACATAATAAAAATATGAATATGGCTGACAATAATAGTTATAATGATAATAATAATAGAAATAAGGATAAAAATAAGAGTTATTACGATAATAATAATAGTAATAAGGATTAAAGTAAGAGTTAATACGATGATAAAATAGGAATAAGGACAAGAATAAGAGTTATTACGATAATGATCATAGTTATAAGGATAAAAATAAGAGTTATTACGATAATAATAATAGAAATAAGGATAAAAATAACAGTTATTACATAATAAAAATAGGAATATGGCTGAAAATAATAGTTATAATGATAATAATAATAGAAATAAGGATAAAAATAAGAGTTATTACATAATAAAAATAGGAATAAGGCTGAAAATAATGGTTATAATGATAATAATAATAGAAATAAGGATAAAAATAAGAGTTATTACGATAATAATGATAGTAATAAGGATAAAAGTAAGAGTTAATACGATACTAATAATAGTAATAAGGATAAAAGTAAGAGTTAATACGATAATAATAATAGTAATAAGGATAAAAGTAGGAGTTAATACGATGATAAAATAGGAATAAGGACAAGAATAAGAGTTCTTACGATAATAATAATAGAAATAAGGATAAAAATAAGAGTTATTACGATAATAATAGTAGAAATGAGGGTAAAAATAAGAGTTATTACATAATACAAATAGGAATATGGCTGAAAGTAATAGTTATAATGATAATAATAATAGAAATAAGGATAAAAACAAGAGTTATTACATAATACAAATAGGAATATGGCTGTAAGTAATAGTTATAATCATAAAAATAATAGAAATAAGGATAAAAATAAGAGTTATTACGATAATAATAATAGTAATAAGGATAAAAATAAGAGTTATTACGATAACAATAATGGTAATGAGGATAAAAGTAAGAGTTAATACGATGATAAAACAGGAATAAGGACAAAAATGAGAGTTACTACGATAATAATAATAGAAATAAGGATAAAAATAAGCGTTATTACATAATAAAAATAGGAATATGGCTGAAAGTAATAGTTATAATGATAATAATAACAGAAATAAGGATAAAAATAAGAGTTATTACGATAGTAATAATAGTAATAATGATAAAAATAAGAGTTATTACATAATAAAAATAGGAATAACGCTGAAAATAATGGTTATAATGATAATAATAATAGAAATAAGGATAAAAATAAGAGTTATTACGATAATAATGATAGTAATAAGGATAAAAGTAAGAGTTAATACGATGATAAAATAAGAATAAGGACAAGAATAAGAGTTATTACGATAATAATAATAGTTATAAGGATAAAAATAACAGTTACTACGATACTAATAATAGAAATAAGGATAAAAATAAGAGTTATTACGATAATAATAATAGTAATAAGGATAAAAGTAAGAGTTAATACGATAATAATAATAGTAATAAGGATAAAAGTAAGAGTTAATACGATAATAATAATAGTAATAAGGATAAAAGTAAGAGTTAATACGATGATAAAATAGGAATAAGGACAAAAATAAGAGTTATTACGATAATAATAATAGTTATAAGGATAAAAATAAGAGTTATTACGATAATAATAATAGAAATAAGGATAAAAATAAGAGTTATTACATAATAAAAATAGGAATATGGCTGAAAGTAATAGTTATAATGATAATAATAATAGAAATAAGGATAAAAATAAGAGTTATTACATAATAAAAATATGAATATGGCTGACAATAATAGTTATAATGATAATAATAATAGAAATAAGGATAAAAATAAGAGTTATTACGATAATAATAATAGTAATAAGGATTAAAGTAAGAGTTAATACGATGATAAAATAGGAATAAGGACAAAAATAAGAGTTATTACGATAATGATCATAGTTATAAGGATAAAAATAAGAGTTATTACGATAATAATAATAGAAATAAGGATAAAAATAACAGTTATTACGATAATAATAATAGAAATAAGGATAAAAATAAGAGTTATTACATAATAAAAATAGGAATATGGCTGAAAGTAATAGTTATAATGATAATAATAATAGAAATAAGGATAAAAATAAGAGTTATTACGATAATAATAATAGTAATAAGGATAAAAGTAAGTGTCAATACGATGATAAAATACGAATAAGGACAAAAATAAGAGTTATTACGATAATAATAATAGTTATAAGGATAAAAATAAGAGTTACTACGATACTAATAATAGAAATAAGGATAAAAATAAGAGTTATTACGATAATAATAATAGTAATAATGATAAAAATAAGAGTTATTACATAATAAAAGTAGGAATAAGGCTGAAAATAATGGTTATAATGATAATAATAATAGAAATAAGGATAAAAATAAGAGTTATTACGATAATAATAATAGTAATAAGGATAAAAGTAAGAGTTGATACGATAATAATAATAGTAATAAGGATAAAAGTAAGAGTTAATACGATGATAAAATAGGAATAAGGACAAAAATAAGAGTTATTACGATAATAAAAATAGTTATAAGGATAAAAATAACAGTTATTACGATAATAATAATATTTATAAGGATAAAAATAAGAGTTATTACGATAATAATAATAGTAATAAGGATAAAAGTAGGAGTTAATACGATGATAAAATAGGAATAAGGACAAGAATAAGAGTTCTTACGATAATAATAATAGAAATAAGGATAAAAATAAGAGTTATTACGATAATAATAGTAGAAATGAGGATAAAAATAAGAGTTATTACATAATACAAATAGGAATATGGCTGAAAGTAATAGTTATAATGATAATAATAATAGAAATAAGGATAAAAACAAGAGTTATTACATAATACAAATAGGAATATGGCTGTAAGTAATAGTTATAATCATAAAAATAATAGAAATAAGGATAAAAATAAGAGTTATTACGATAATAATAATAGTAATAAGGATAAAAATAAGAGTTATTACGATAATAATAATGGTAATGAGGATAAAAGTAAGAGTTAATACGATGATAAAACAGGAATAAGGACAAAAATGAGAGTTACTACGATAATAATAATAGAAATAAGGATAAAAATAAGCGTTATTACATAATAAAAATAGGAATATGGCTGAAAGTAATAGTTATAATGATAATAATAACAGAAATAAGGATAAAAATAAGAGTTATTACGATAATAATAATAGAAATCTGGATAAAAATAAGAGTTATTACATAATAAAAATAGGAATATGGCTGAAAGTAATAGTTATAATGATAACAATAACAGAAATAAGCATAAAAATAAGAGTTATTACGATAATAATAATAGTAATAAGGATAAAAGTAAGAGTTAATACGATGATAAAATACGAATAAGGACAAAAATAAGAGTTATTACGATAATAATAATAGGTATAAGGATAAAAATAAGAGTTATTACAATAATAATAATAGTTATAAGGATAAAAATAAGAGTTATTACGATAATAATAATGGAAATAAGGATAAAAATAAGAGTCATTTCGATAATAATAATAGAAATAAGGATAAAAATATGAATTATTACATAATAAAAATGGCAACATGGCTCTAAGTAATAGTTATACTGATAATAATAACAGAAATAAGGATATAAATATGAGTTATTACGATAAACATAATAGTAATAAGGATAAAAGTAAGAGTTAATTCGATGATAAAATAGGAATAAGGACATAAATAAGAGTTATTACGATAATAATAATAGAAATAAGGATAAAAATAAGAGTTATTACGATAATAATAATAGTAATAAGGATAAAAGTAAGAGTTAATACATAATAAAAATAGGAATATGGCTGAAAGTAATAGTTATAATGATAATATTAATAGAAATAAGGATAAAAATAATAGTTATTACATAATAAAAATTGGAATATGGCTGAAAGTAATAGTTATAATGATAATAATAATAGAAATAAGGATAAAAATAAGAGTTATTACATAATAAAAATATGAATATGGCTGACAATAATAGTTATAATGATAATAATAATAGAAATAAGGATAAAAATAAGAGTTATTACATAATAAAAATATGAATATGGCTGACAATAATAGTTATAATGATAATAATAATAGAAATAAGGATAAAAATAAGAGTTATTACGATAATAATAATAGTAATAAGGATTAAAGTAAGAGTTAATACGATGATAAAATAGGAATAAGGACAAAAATAAGAGTTATTACGATAATGATCATAGTTATAAGGATAAAAATAAGAGTTATTACGATAATAATAATAGAAATAAGGATAAAAATAAGAGTTATTACGATAATAATAATAGAAATAAGGATAAAAATAAGAGTTATTACATAATAAAAATAGGAATATGGCTGAAAGTAATAGTTATAATGATAATAATAATAGAAATAAGGATAAAAATAAGAGTTATTACGATAATAATAATAGTAATAAGGATAAAAGTAAGTGTCAATACGATGATAAAATACGAATAAGGACAAAAATAAGAGTTATTACGATAATAATAATAGTTATAAGGATAAAAATAAGAGTTACTACGATACTAATAATAGAAATAAGGATAAAAATAAGAGTTATTACGATAATAATAATAGTAATAATGATAAAAATAAGAGTTATTACATAATAAAAGTAGGAATAAGGCTGAAAATAATGGTTATAATGATAATAATAATAGAAATAAGGATAAAAATAAGAGTTATTACGATAATAATAATAGTAATAAGGATAAAAGTAAGAGTTGATACGATAATAATAATAGTAATAAGGATAAAAGTAAGAGTTAATACGATGATAAAATAGGAATAAGGACAAAAATAAGAGTTATTACGATAATAAAAATAGTTATAAGGATAAAAATAACAGTTATTACGATAATAATAATATTTATAAGGATAAAAATAAGAGTTATTACGATAATAATAATAGTAATAAGGATAAAAGTAGGAGTTAATACGATGATAAAATAGGAATAAGGACAAGAATAAGAGTTCTTACGATAATAATAATAGAAATAAGGATAAAAATAAGAGTTATTACGATAATAATAGTAGAAATGAGGATAAAAATAAGAGTTATTACATAATACAAATAGGAATATGGCTGAAAGTAATAGTTATAATGATAATAATAATAGAAATAAGGATAAAAACAAGAGTTATTACATAATACAAATAGGAATATGGCTGTAAGTAATAGTTATAATCATAAAAATAATAGAAATAAGGATAAAAATAAGAGTTATTACGATAATAATAATAGTAATAAGGATAAAAATAAGAGTTATTACGATAATAATAATGGTAATGAGGATAAAAGTAAGAGTTAATACGATGATAAAACAGGAATAAGGACAAAAATGAGAGTTACTACGATAATAATAATAGAAATAAGGATAAAAATAAGCGTTATTACATAATAAAAATAGGAATATGGCTGAAAGTAATAGTTATAATGATAATAATAACAGAAATAAGGATAAAAATAAGAGTTATTACGATAATAATAATAGAAATCTGGATAACAATAAGAGTTATTACATAATAAAAATAGGAATATGGCTGAAAGTAATAGTTATAATGATAACAATAACAGAAATAAGCATAAAAATAAGAGTTATTACGATAATAATAATAGTAATAAGGATAAAAGTAAGAGTTAATACGATGATAAAATACGAATAAGGACAAAAATAAGAGTTATTACGATAATAATAATAGGTATAAGGATAAAAATAAGAGTTATTACAATAATAATAATAGTTATAAGGATAAAAATAAGAGTTATTACGATAATAATAATGGAAATAAGGATAAAAATAAGAGTCATTTCGATAATAATAATAGAAATAAGGATAAAAATAAGAATTATTACATAATAAAAATGGGAACATGGCTCTAAGTAATAGTTATACTGATAATAATAACAGAAATAAGGATATAAATATGAGTTATTACGATAAACATAATAGTAATAAGGATAAAAGTAAGAGTTAATTCGATGATAAAATAGGAATAAGGACATAAATAAGAGTTATTACGATAATAATAATAGAAATAAGGATAAAAATAAGAGTTATTACGATAATAATAATAGTAACAAGGATAAAAGTAAGAGTTAATACATAATAAAAATAGGAATATGGCTGAAAGTAATAGTTATAATGATAATATTAATAGAAATAAGGATAAAAATAATAGTTATTACATAATAAAAATTGGAATATGGCTGAAAGTAATAGTTATAATGATAATAATAATAGAAATAAGGATAAAAATAAGAGTTATTACATAATAAAAATATGAATATGGCTGACAATAATAGTTATAATGATAATAATAATAGAAATAAGGATAAAAATAAGAGTTATTACGATAATAATAATAGTAATAAGGATTAAAGTAAGAGTTAATACGATGATAAAATAGGAATAAGGACAAGAATAAGAGTTATTACGATAATGATCATAGTTATAAGGATAAAAATAAGAGTTATTACGATAATAATAATAGAAATAAGGATAAAAATAACAGTTATTACATAATAAAAATAGGAATATGGCTGAAAATAATAGTTATAATGATAATAATAATAGAAATAAGGATAAAAATAAGAGTTATTACATAATAAAAATAGGAATAAGGCTGAAAATAATGGTTATAATGATAATAATAATAGAAATAAGGATAAAAATAAGAGTTATTACGATAATAATAATAGTTATAAGGATAAAAATAAGAGTTATTACGATAATAATAATAGTAATAAGGATAAAAGTAGGAGTTAATACGATGATAAAATAGGAATAAGGACAAGAATAAGAGTTCTTACGACAATAATAATAGAAATAAGGATAAAAATAAGAGTTATTACGATAATAATAATAGAAATGAGGATAAAAATAAGAGTTATTACATAATACAAATAGGAATATGGCTGAAAGTAATAGTTATAATGATAATAATAACAGAAAGAAGGATAAAAATAAGAGTTATTACGATAATAATAATAGTAATAAGGATAAAAGTAGGAGTTAATACGATGATACAATAGGAATAAGGACAAGAATAAGAGTTATTACGATAATAATAATAGTTATAAGGATAAAAATAGGAGTTACTACGATAATAATAATAGAAATAAGGATAAAAATAAGAGTTATTACGATAATAATAATAGTTATGAGGATAAAAGTAAGAGTTAATACGATGATAATATAGGAATAAGGACAAAACTGAGAGTTATTACGATAATAATAATAGCTATAAGGATAAAAATAAGAGTTATTACGATAATAATAATAGAAATAAGGATAAAAATAAGAGTTATTACATAATAAAAATAGGAATATGGCTGAAAGTAATAGTTATAATGATAATAATAACAGAAATAAGGATAAAAATAAGAGTTATTACGATAATAATAATAGTAATAAGGATAAAAGTAAGAGTTAATACGATGATAAAATAGGAATAAGGACAAAAATAAGAGTTATTACGATAATGATAATAGTTATAAGGATAAAAATAAGAGTTATTACGATAATAATAATAGAAATAAGGATAAAAATAAGAGTTATTACGATAATAATAATAGTAATAAGGATAAAAGTAAGAGTTAATACGATGATAAAATAGGAATAAGGACAAAAATAAGAGTTATTACCATAATAATAATAGAAATAAGGATAAAAATAACAGTTATTACATAATAAAAATAGGAATATGGCTGAAAATAGTAGTTATAATGATAATAATAATAGAAATAAGGATAAAAATAAGAGTTATTACGATAGTAATAATGGTAATAATGATAAAAATAAGAGTTATTACATGATAAAAATAGGAATAAGGCTGAAAATAATAGTTATAATGATAATAATAATAGAAATAAGGATAAAAATAAGAGTTATTACGATAATAATAATAGTAATAAGGATAAAAGTAAGAGTTAATACGATAATAATAATAGTAATAAGGATAAAAGTAAGAGTTAATACGATGATAATAATAGTAATAAGGATAAAAGTAAGAGTTAATACGATGATAAAATAGGAATAAGGACAAAAATAAGAGTTATTACGATAATAATAATAGTTATAAGGATAAAAATAAGAGTTATTACGATAATAATAATAGAAATAAGGATAAAAATAAGAGTTACTACGATAATAATAATAGTAATAAGGATAAAAGTAGGAGTTAATACGATGATAAAATAGGAATAAGGACAAGAATAAGAGTTCTTACGATAATAATAATAGAAATAAGGATAAAAATAAGAGTTATTACGATAATAATAATAGAAATGAGGATAAAAATAAGAGTTATTACATAATACAAATAGGAATATGGCTGAAAGTAATAGTTATAATGATAATAATAATAGAAATAAGGATAAAAATAAAAGTTATTACATAATAAAAATAGTTATGAGGATAAAAGTAAGAGTTAATACGATGATAATATAGGAATAAGGACAAAACTGAGAGTTATTACGATAATAATAATAGCTATAAGGATAAAAATAAGAGTTATTACGATAATAATAATAGAAATAAGGATAAAAATAAGAGTTATTACATAATAAAAATAGGAATATGGCTGAAAGTAATAGTTATAATGATAATAATAACAGAAATAAGGATAAAAATAAGAGTTATTACGATAATAATAATAGTAATAAGGATAAAAGTAAGAGTTAATACGATGATAAAATAGGAATAAGGACAAAAATAAGAGTTATTACGATAATGATAATAGTTATAAGGATAAATATAAGAGTTATTACGATAATAATAATAGAAATAAGGATAAAAATAAGAGTTATTACATAATAATAATAGGAATATGGCTAAAAGTAATAGTTATAATCATAATAATAATAGCAATAAGGACAAATATAAGAGTTATTACGATAATAATAATGGAAATAAGGATAAAAATAAGAGTTATTACATAATAAAAATAGGAATAGGGCTGAAAGTAATAGTTATAATCATAATAATAATAGTAATCAGGATAAAAATAAGAGTTATTACGATAAGAATAATAGAAATAAGGATAAAAATAAGAGTTATTACATAATAAAGATAGGAATATGGCTGAAAGTAATAGTTATAATGATAACAATAACAGAAATAAGCATAAAAATAAGAGTTATTACGATAATAATAATAGTAATAAGGATAAAAGTAAGAGTTAATACGATGATAAAATACGAATAAGGACAAAAATAAGAGTTATTACGATAATAATAATAGTTATAAGGATAAAAATAAGAGTTATTACGATAATAATAATAGTTATAAGGATAAAAATAAGAGTTATTACGAGAATAATAATAGAAATGAGGATAAAAATAAGAGTTATTACATAATAAAAATAGGAATATGGCTGAAAGTAATAGTTATAATGATAATAATAACAGAAATAAGAATAAAAATAAGAGTTATTACGATAATAATAATAGTAATAAGGATAAAAGTAAGTGTTAATACGATGATAAAATAGGAATAAGGACAAGAATAAGAGTTATTACGATAATAATAATAGTAATAAGGATAAAAGTAAGAGTGAATACGATGATAAAATAGGAATAAGGAGAAGAATAAGAGTTATTACGATAATAATAACAGTTATAAGGATAAAAATAAGAGTTATTACGATAATAATAATAGTTATAAGGATAAAAATAAGAGTTACTACGATAATAATAATAGAAATAAGGATAAAAATAAGAGTTATTACATAATAAAAATAGGAATATGGCTAAAAGTAATAGTTATAATCATAATAATAATAGCAATAAGGACAAATATAAGAGTTATTACGATAATAATAATAGAAATAAGGATAAAAATAAGAGTTATTACATAATAAAAATAGGAATAGGGCTGAAAGTAATAGTTATAATGATAATAATAACAGAAATAAGGATAAAATTAAGAGTTATTACGATAATAATAATAGTAATGAGGATAAAAGTAGGAGTTAATACGATGATACAATAGCAATAAGGACAAGAATAAGAGTTATTACGATAATAATAATAGTTATAAGGATAAAAATAGGAGTTACTACGATAATAATAATAGAAATAAGGATAAAAATAAGAGTTATTACGATAATAATAATAGTTATGAGGATAAAAGTAAGAGTTAATACGATGATAATATAGGAATAAGGACAAAACTGAGAGTTATTACGATAATAATAATAGCTATAAGGATAAAAATAAGAGTTATTACGATAATAATAATAGAAATAAGGATAAAAATAAGAGTTATTACATAATAAAAATAGGAATATGGCTGAAAGTAATAGTTATAATGATAATAATAACAGAAATAAGGATAAAAATAAGAGTTATTACGATAATAATAATAGTAATAAGGATAAAAGTAAGAGTTAATACGATGATAAAATAGGAATAAGGACAAAAATAAGAGTTATTACGATAATGATAATAGTTATAAGGATAAATATAAGAGTTATTACGATAATAATAATAGAAATAAGGATAAAAATAAGAGTTATTACATAATAATAATAGGAATATGGCTAAAAGTAATAGTTATAATCATAATAATAATAGCAATAAGGACAAATATAAGAGTTATTACGATAATAATAATGGAAATAAGGATAAAAATAAGAGTTATTACATAATAAAAATAGGAATAGGGCTGAAAGTAATAGTTATAATCATAATAATAATAGTAATCAGGATAAAAATAAGAGTTATTACGATAATAATAATAGAAATAAGGATAAAAATAAGAGTTATTACATAATAAAAATAGGAATATGGCTGAAAGTAATAGTTATAATGATAGCAATAACAGAAATAAGCATAAAAATAAGAGTTATTACGATAATAATAATAGTAATAAGGATAAAAGTAAGAGTTAATACGATGATAAAATACGAATAAGGACAAAAATAAGAGTTATTACGATAATAATAATAGTTATAAGGATAAAAATAAGAGTTATTACGATAATAATAATAGTTATAAGGATAAAAATAAGAGTTATTACGATAATAATAATAGTAATAAGGATAAAAGTAGGAGTTAATACGATGATAAAATAGGAATAAGGACAAGAATAAGAGTTCTTACGATAATAATAATAGAAATAAGGATAAAAATAAGAGTTATTACGATAATAATAATAGAAATGAGGATAAAAATAAGAGTTATTACATAATAAAAATAGGAATATGGCTGAAAGTAATAGTTATAATGATAATAATAACAGAAATAAGAATAAAAATAAGAGTTATTACGATAATAATAATAGTAATAAGGATAAAAGTAAGAGTTAATACGATGATAAAATAGGAATAAGGACAAGAATAAGAGTTATTACGATAATAATAATAGTAATAAGGATAAAAGTAAGAGTGAATACGATGATAAAATAGGAATAAGGAGAAGAATAAGAGTTATTACGATAATAATAACAGTTATAAGGATAAAAATAAGAGTTATTACGATAATAATAATAGTTATAAGGATAAAAATAAGAGTTACTACGATAATAATAATAGAAATAAGGATAAAAATAAGAGTTATTACATAATAAAAATAGGAATATGGCTAAAAGTAATAGTTATAATCATAATAATAATAGCAATAAGGACAAATATAAGAGTTATTACGATAATAATAATAGGAATAAGGATAAAAATAAGAGTTATTACATAATAAAAATAGGAATAGGGCTGAAAGTAATAGTTATAATGATAATAATAACAGAAATAAGGATAAAAATAAGAGTTATTACGATAATAATAATAGTAATAAGGATAAAAGTAAGAGTTAATACGATGATACAATAGGAATAGGGACAAGAATAAGAGTTATTACTATAATAATAATAGTTATAAGGATAAAAATAAGAGTTATTACGATAATAATAATAGAAATGAGGATAAAAATAAGAGTTATTACATAATACAAATAGGAATATGGCTGAAAGTAATAGTTATAATGATAATAATAATAGAAATAAGGATAAAAATAAGAGTTATTACATATTAAAAATAGGAATAAGGACAAAAATAAGAGTTATTACGATAATGATCATAGTTATAAGGATAAAAATAAGAGTTATTACGATAATAATAATAGAAATAAGGATAAAAATAAGAGTTATTACATAATAAAAATAGGAATATGGCTGAAAGTAATAGTTATAATGATAACAATAACAGAAATAAGCATAAAAATAAGAGTTATTACGATAATAATAATAGTAATATGGATAAAAGTAAGAGTTAATACGATGATAAAATACGAATAAGGACAAAAGTAAGAGTTATTACGATAATAATAATAGTTATATGGATAAAAATAAGAGTTATTACGATAATGATCATAGTTATAAGGATAAAAATAACAGTTACTACGATACTAATAATAGAAATAAGGATAAAAATAAGAGTTATTACGATAATAATAATAGTAATAAGGATAAAAGTAAGAGTTAATACGATGATAAAATAGGAATAAGGACAAAAATAAGAGTTATTACGATAATAATAATAGTTATAAGGATAAAAATAAGAGTTATTACGATAATAATAATAGAAATAAGGATAAAAATAAGAGTTATTACATAATAAAAATAGGAATATGGCTGAAAGTAATAGTTATAATGATAATAATAACAGAAATAAGAATAAAAATAAGAGGTATTACGATAATAATAATAGTAATAAGGATAAAAGTAAGAGTTAATACGATGATAAAATAGGAATAAGGACAAGAATAAGAGTTATTACGATAATAATAATAGTAATAAGGATAAAAGTAAGAGTGAATACGATGATAAAATAGGAATAAGGAGAAGAATAAGAGTTATTACGATAATAATAACAGTTATAAGGATAAAAATAAGAGTTATTACGATAATAATAATAGTTATAAGGATAAAAATAAGAGTTACTACGATAATAATAATAGAAATAAGGATAAAAATAAGAGTTATTACATAATAAAAATAGGAATATGGCTAAAAGTAATAGTTATAATCATAATAATAATAGCAATAAGGACAAATATAAGAGTTATTACGATAATAATAATAGAAATAAGGATAAAAATAAGAGTTATTACATAATAAAAATAGGAATAGGGCTGAAAGTAATAGTTATAATGATAATAATAACAGAAATAAGGATAAAATTAAGAGTTATTACGATAATAATAATAGTAATAAGGATAAAAGTAGGAGTTAATACGATGATACAATAGGAATAAGGACAAGAATAAGAGTTATTACGATAATAATAATAGTTATAAGGATAAAAATAGGAGTTACTACGATAATAATAATAGAAATAAGGATAAAAATAAGAGTTATTACGATAATAATAATAGTTATGAGGATAAAAGTAAGAGTTAATACGATGATAATATAGGAATAAGGACAAAACTGAGAGTTATTACGATAATAATAATAGCTATAAGGATAAAAATAAGAGTTATTACGATAATAATAATAGAAATAAGGATAAAAATAGGAGTTATTACATAATAAAAATAGGAATATGGCTGAAAGTAATAGTTATAATGATAATAATAACAGAAATAAGGATAAAAATAAGAGTTATTACGATAATAATAATAGCAATAAGGATAAAAGTAAGAGTTAATACGATGATAAAATAGGAATAAGGACAAAAATAAGAGTTATTACGATAATGATAATAGTTATAAGGATAAATATAAGAGTTATTACGATAATAATAATGGAAATAAGGATAAAAATAAGAGTCATTTCGATAATAATAATAGAAATAAGGATAAAAATAAGAATTATTACATAATAAAAATGGGAACATGGCTCTAAGTAATAGTTATACTGATAATAATAACAGAAATAAGGATATAAATATGAGTTATTACGATAAACATAATAGTAATAAGGATAAAAGTAAGAGTTAATTCGATGATAAAATAGGAATAAGGACATAAATAAGAGTTATTACGATAATAATAATAGAAATAAGGATAAAAATAAGAGTTATTACGATAATAATAATAGTAATAAGGATAAAAGTAAGAGTTAATACATAATAAAAATAGGAATATGGCTGAAAGTAATAGTTATAATGATAATATTAATAGAAATAAGGATAAAAATAATAGTTATTACATAATAAAAATTGGAATATGGCTGAAAGTAATAGTTATAATGATAATAATAATAGAAATAAGGATAAAAATAAGAGTTATTACATAATAAAAATATGAATATGGCTGACAATAATAGTTATAATGATAATAATAATAGAAATAAGGATAAAAATAAGAGTTATTACGATAATAATAATAGTAATAAGGATTAAAGTAAGAGTTAATACGATGATAAAATAGGAATAAGGACAAGAATAAGAGTTATTACGATAATGATCATAGTTATAAGGATAAAAATAAGAGTTATTACGATAATAATAATAGAAATAAGGATAAAAATAACAGTTATTACATAATAAAAATAGGAATATGGCTGAAAATAATAGTTATAATGATAATAATAATAGAAATAAGGATAAAGATAAGAGTTATTACATAATAAAAATAGGAATAAGGCTGAAAATAATGGTTATAATGATAATAATAATAGAAATAAGGATAAAAATAAGAGTTATTACGATAATAATAATAGTTATAAGGATAAAAATAAGAGTTATTACGATAATAATAATAGTAATAAGGATAAAAGTAGGAGTTAATACGATGATAAAATAGGAATAAGGACAAGAATAAGAGTTCTTACGACAATAATAATAGAAATAAGGATAAAAATAAGAGTTATTACGATAATAATAATAGAAATGAGGATAAAAATAAGAGTTATTACATAATACAAATAGGAATATGGCTGAAAGTAATAGTTATAATGATAATAATAATAGAAATAAGGATAAAAATAAGAGTTATTACATAATAAAAATAGGAATAAGGACAAAAATAAGAGTTATTACGATAATGATCATAGTTATAAGGATAAAAATAACAGTTACTACGATACTAATAATAGAAATAAGGATAAAAATAAGAGTTATTACGATAATAATAATAGTAATAAGGATAAAAGTAAGAGTTAATACGATGATAAAATAGGAATAAGGACAAGAATAAGAGTTATTACGATAATAATAATAGTAATAAGGATAAAAGTAAGAGTGAATACGATGATAAAATAGGAATAAGGAGAAGAATAAGAGTTATTACGATAATAATAACAGTTATAAGGATAAAAATAAGAGTTATTACGATAATAATAATAGTTATAAGGATAAAAATAAGAGTTACTACGATAATAATAATAGAAATAAGGATAAAAATAAGAGTTATTACATAATAAAAATAGGAATAGGGCTGAAAGTAATAGTTATAATGATAATAATAACAGAAAGAAGGATAAAAATAAGAGTTATTACGATAATAATAATAGTAATAAGGATAAAAGTAGGAGTTAATACGATGATACAATAGGAATAAGGACAAGAATAAGAGTTATTACGATAATAATAATAGTTATAAGGATAAAAATAGGAGTTACTACGATAATAATAATAGAAATAAGGATAAAAATAAGAGTTATTACGATAATAATAATAGTTATGAGGATAAAAGTAAGAGTTAATACGATGATAATATAGGAATAAGGACAAAACTGAGAGTTATTACGATAATAATAATAGCTATAAGGATAAAAATAAGAGTTATTACGATAATAATAATAGAAATAAGGATAAAAATAAGAGTTATTACATAATAAAAATAGGAATATGGCTGAAAGTAATAGTTATAATGATAATAATAACAGAAATAAGGATAAAAATAAGAGTTATTACGATAATAATAATAGTAATAAGGATAAAAGTAAGAGTTAATACGATGATAAAATAGGAATAAGGACAAAAATAAGAGTTATTACGATAATGATAATAGTTATAAGGATAAAAATAAGAGTTATTACGATAATAATAATAGAAATAAGGATAAAAATAAGAGTTATTACGATAATAATAATAGTAATAAGGATAAAAGTAAGAGTTAATACGATGATAAAATAGGAATAAGGACAAAAATAAGAGTTATTACCATAATAATAATAGAAATAAGGATAAAAATAACAGTTATTACATAATAAAAATAGGAATATGGCTGAAAATAGTAGTTATAATGATAATAATAATAGAAATAAGGATAAAAATAAGAGTTATTACGATAGTAATAATGGTAATAATGATAAAAATAAGAGTTATTACATGATAAAAATAGGAATAAGGCTGAAAATAATAGTTATAATGATAATAATAATAGAAATAAGGATAAAAATAAGAGTTATTACGATAATAATAATAGTAATAAGGATAAAAGTAAGAGTTAATACGATAATAATAATAGTAATAAGGATAAAAGTAAGAGTTAATACGATGATAATAATAGTAATAAGGATAAAAGTAAGAGTTAATACGATGATAAAATAGGAATAAGGACAAAAATAAGAGTTATTACGATAATAATAATAGTTATAAGGATAAAAATAAGAGTTATTACGATAATAATAATAGAAATAAGGATAAAAATAAGAGTTACTACGATAATAATAATAGTAATAAGGATAAAAGTAGGAGTTAATACGATGATAAAATAGGAATAAGGACAAGAATAAGAGTTCTTACGATAATAATAATAGAAATAAGGATAAAAATAAGAGTTATTACGATAATAATAATAGAAATGAGGATAAAAATAAGAGTTATTACATAATACAAATAGGAATATGGCTGAAAGTAATAGTTATAATGATAATAATAATAGAAATAAGGATAAAAATAAAAGTTATTACATAATAAAAATAGTTATGAGGATAAAAGTAAGAGTTAATACGATGATAATATAGGAATAAGGACAAAACTGAGAGTTATTACGATAATAATAATAGCTATAAGGATAAAAATAAGAGTTATTACGATAATAATAATAGAAATAAGGATAAAAATAAGAGTTATTACATAATAAAAATAGGAATATGGCTGAAAGTAATAGTTATAATGATAATAATAACAGAAATAAGGATAAAAATAAGAGTTATTACGATAATAATAATAGTAATAAGGATAAAAGTAAGAGTTAATACGATGATAAAATAGGAATAAGGACAAAAATAAGAGTTATTACGATAATGATAATAGTTATAAGGATAAATATAAGAGTTATTACGATAATAATAATAGAAATAAGGATAAAAATAAGAGTTATTACATAATAATAATAGGAATATGGCTAAAAGTAATAGTTATAATCATAATAATAATAGCAATAAGGACAAATATAAGAGTTATTACGATAATAATAATGGAAATAAGGATAAAAATAAGAGTTATTACATAATAAAAATAGGAATAGGGCTGAAAGTAATAGTTATAATCATAATAATAATAGTAATCAGGATAAAAATAAGAGTTATTACGATAAGAATAATAGAAATAAGGATAAAAATAAGAGTTATTACATAATAAAGATAGGAATATGGCTGAAAGTAATAGTTATAATGATAACAATAACAGAAATAAGCATAAAAATAAGAGTTATTACGATAATAATAATAGTAATAAGGATAAAAGTAAGAGTTAATACGATGATAAAATACGAATAAGGACAAAAATAAGAGTTATTACGATAATAATAATAGTTATAAGGATAAAAATAAGAGTTATTACGATAATAATAATAGTTATAAGGATAAAAATAAGAGTTATTACGAGAATAATAATAGAAATGAGGATAAAAATAAGAGTTATTACATAATAAAAATAGGAATATGGCTGAAAGTAATAGTTATAATGATAATAATAACAGAAATAAGAATAAAAATAAGAGTTATTACGATAATAATAATAGTAATAAGGATAAAAGTAAGTGTTAATACGATGATAAAATAGGAATAAGGACAAGAATAAGAGTTATTACGATAATAATAATAGTAATAAGGATAAAAGTAAGAGTGAATACGATGATAAAATAGGAATAAGGAGAAGAATAAGAGTTATTACGATAATAATAACAGTTATAAGGATAAAAATAAGAGTTATTACGATAATAATAATAGTTATAAGGATAAAAATAAGAGTTACTACGATAATAATAATAGAAATAAGGATAAAAATAAGAGTTATTACATAATAAAAATAGGAATATGGCTAAAAGTAATAGTTATAATCATAATAATAATAGCAATAAGGACAAATATAAGAGTTATTACGATAATAATAATAGAAATAAGGATAAAAATAAGAGTTATTACATAATAAAAATAGGAATAGGGCTGAAAGTAATAGTTATAATGATAATAATAACAGAAATAAGGATAAAATTAAGAGTTATTACGATAATAATAATAGTAATGAGGATAAAAGTAGGAGTTAATACGATGATACAATAGCAATAAGGACAAGAATAAGAGTTATTACGATAATAATAATAGTTATAAGGATAAAAATAGGAGTTACTACGATAATAATAATAGAAATAAGGATAAAAATAAGAGTTATTACGATAATAATAATAGTTATGAGGATAAAAGTAAGAGTTAATACGATGATAATATAGGAATAAGTGTAACATTCCTGAGGAATATTTTTCTTTTTTTTTGTATCTTCTAGGAAAAATCTCAATAACTATCTTATTTTCGTCTTCACAATACCATTAGTTTTACATTACCGATCGTATTCTCTTATTCTTCGTTTATTACCGACCGCGACATTAGACATACCGATTACCATCAAATTTTAGTTGAACTGTCGGTAACATGTATATAGATATATTTTTCTATTTGCAGCTATTATGTATTAAATAATTATTATGTCCAACAAACATAAGTTAAACAATCAAATATTAAGTTCAATTACTAATTCTCGAATTCATGTATCATTTCGTTTGTTTAAATAAATAGTATATTATATAGAATATTCCACGCGCTGCGATTCTAACTCAGGAAGATAGAAAGAGTACACTATATGTTAGATAAAGATAGAATATACATTTTTCGTTAACAATGTTAAATATAAAGGTTAGTTGTTGAATCAAACATAGAAAAGCTAATTTAATGATATGTTAAAGTTGAAGTGTTAATAATCAAAATCAAATGTTAGTTTATTTGAATAAATAATATATTATAAATGTTTCATACGGAATGCCTACGTGCCTACGTGACAAGGCGCTAGCCAGGATTTCTTAGAACTAGCGCGCAATCTCTTTAAAGAAAGACAGAATGTATAATTTCAATTGATAGTATTATTGGTCATTAGAATCATTAATTAATCAAATCTGACGATATATATATTTAGCTAATCTTACGTTAAGTTTAATTCCCGATACTCGAAGTCAGATATTATTTTATTAACTCAGGTAAATAATAAATCGTAATCATGATCTATGGAATATTCCGGCGTATCGTATGCTTCAGCATATAGTTCAGCTCCTTATGGGAGTACGTGCGTAAAATGTAGGAAAGGACAGAAAATATGTTTTCCGTTAATATACTATTAATTAATTATTTTTGTATTAAAAACAATAACTACCCTTCAGAAAACACTATTGGTAATATTGGAAAATCATTTACTTTGTTAATTAACGTTTAATTAAGAATTATATGTAAATTGTACGTACAATCATATACGTCATATTCTCGGAAAGGTGATAAACTCGAGTATATAAGGCCGAGCGAAACCGGCCTAAGGAGCAGAACAATTTTCGAAGTCAAGCTAGTTAGAAGCATTAGCCAAACATTATTCGGAACAGTTTTCGCTGGACAAGAGCTGAAACGATTCTTAACTCTTGATTGGAAGAGCGAGTAGATGCCATTCGGATACTTGATCGTTGGGTCGTTTAGTAGCTAGCTGACGCGGGCTCCCCATTCAAACGGTCTTGTCTCCGAAACTCCGTCAGGAGAGTGCTATGCTCAGCGCCAAGAAAGGTTGAGATATCAAATGAGAGCTCTCAGCTACTCCCGATACAAATTATAATTTTTGTCGAATTACTAAACGCGCCGTCAGACTCTCGGAGTTTTGCTCTGGGCCCTCGTTCCCCATTTCGAGCAGCTTGGTGTCTGAAACCCGTATCTTTTGGGTGGCGGTCGAGTAATTACGATTTTATAATTAGAGTCATTTTTAATTTGCTACCCGGTTGGACGTATGCTGTTCATCTGATTCTGGGTCGTTGGGTCGTCTAGTAGCCAGTGAACAACAGGCTCCCCAATTAAGCGATCTGGTTTTGGGTGTCAATGTGCGCTCTGACCAAAAGGGTCATGGACAATTAGTTGTCGAGCCAAAAATTAAAAAGAGTAACTGTTCCGACGAAACATATATTTTTCTCACAAACTTTAGAGTCTTGAATCGAGTCAATCTTAGGATTTGAATTAATTAAAGAATAATTGTTCTGTCACTCGACTACTCCGCGTTAGGAAATCGAATTAAAGTATCAATCTCGTAAATATTGTAAAAGCAAATCGAGTCAAGCTAAAAAGAGAATCAGACTTAGGTAGGATTCATCGTAGAGCTAGAAACATATTAATTTGTTGGATTTTGAAATTGCGTTAATCTTTTAACAGAGTATAAATCATTCACACTTAGAATTCAGAGTCTTATTATTATTGTAAAAGCGAATTAGACGGCTTCTGAAAAGAATCAGACTTAGGTAGGATTTGTAATAACGCCGGATTTCAAAGTACTAGATTGTTAGATTTTACAATTGCGTTTCGAGCCTTACTAATATTGTAAAAGCGTAGTCGAGATAGCCTTGGCTGAAAATCAATTTATAGAACTTCGAGATAATTAATTAAATATTGCGTTCCGTTAAATACTTCATATACTCGCGAATCGCGTATTATTTAATTTATTGAGTAAGCAATTAAAGTTTATTTAGTTCTTTTGATTTAATTATTCCTGATATTAGTTATACTGCATATATTTTTCTTGTTTCTTATTTTCTTACTTTTGTTAATTGTTAATCATCACTATTTTATTGAATAAACCTGCTTTTTGAAAGGTATTGACCTGTGGATTTCACTCCTTAACCGCACACCACACGAATCCCACATTCTTTAATTTAGTTATTTTAGATTCGAGTCGTTCAGTAGGTAAATACCGCTCTTTGCCTCACGAGCGCTGTAAAATTTCTGCGAGTAGCTCCAGAATCGTTACACGTTATTAGAATAACAAATAAATTTTTGGTGACAGCGGTGGGATATTCAAGCAGGCATAGGTCATTGAGCGTAGCTGCAGATACGCGCACTGATCCCCTGTGTGGTAAAGAGAACTTTTCTCTGCGGAGGTCAAGACCATTCATTTCTAGAATTAGAGTATAGACATACGTAAATCATATATATAGAAAAAATATAAAAAGGAAAAAAAAAATTTTCTAATTAATTAATAAATAGAATTAATAATACATACATCTATTAACTAGTTATATTAGGATAAATTTAGAAATTCACGATGCAAGACGAAGTAGAAATTCCAATCGAGAGCGCTTCCCGCTCATCTCATCAAATTAGTATACGGGATGCTGCGGATATAGTGCCTCCTTTCGACGGCCATAATATCCCTTTATGCCAATTCGCGAAAAACTGTCTAAATGCTAGGAGTATCATTTCACCGCATGCCGAGTACGGTCTAGTACAATTAATTAAAAATAAATTATTCGGTCAGGCGTCCAGAGTAATTTCAAGCGGCGAATATAATAGTATAGACGAGTTAATTTCAGTTTTAAAATCACGATTCGCCCCTTTATACACGTCATATCAGTTATACGGAGATTTATCTAAAATGGCACAAATGCCAAACGAAGCCGTCGTAGATTACGGTAGCCGCGTTTCTAGTCTCCTCTTACAAATTAAAAATTGCAATGAATTAGAACAGCCAAGCCTAGCTCACCAATATAATAAAACAGCGGAAAATAACGCGACTAGAACATTTTTAACGGGGTTAAGACCAGAAATATATAGTAGACTGCGAAGCCACGATTACATATATTTAGACGACGCGATCAGCGCAACCATTCTAGCAGAGGCAGAATTTAGAGAGAGTCAATTCCGATTGAAATTGGCCGAGGATTATTCCCGCGAAATCAATCATAGGCGTCCAAACTATATGTCAGGGACTCAGCAAACGGCTAGGGTACAGTGGCAGCAAAGGTTTTGTCAAAACTGTCAGCGTTTAGGGCATAGAACTCAAGAATGCCGAAATATAAACCAGTACCGAAGACCCTGGAGAGAAATTAACCAAGAACTACCGGGACCGCAGCATAGAGCCCCAAATCCAAATAGCCAAGTAGTTAATCAAAATATTCTCAGACGGCCTCCAATAGCCAAGCCTCCTCCACCTACTTGCTCATTTTGTAAAAATATCGGGCATACAATAGAACAATGCCGAAAGAAAGCGTACGAAGATAGGAAAAACGGGCAGGTATGTAGCACCACTAATCTCATAGTACCTACAAAAATTATTAAGAAACCTCCAAGTATAGTAGTGAGAAGCAAAAATTTTGAATCAGGGACAGCTCGTTTCATGATAGACACGGGGTCAGACCTCAATTTAATTAAAAAATCCTCTTTATTACATCCTGCTCACATCTATACGGACGTCTGCCTACAATTAAGCGGAATTACTAAGGGTAAAATTTCAACGACAGGGTACATCAAATTGAAGATTTTCAACACAGAGACAATTCTACACATAGCCGAAAACTTGCCAATAGAACAGGACGGGATCCTTGGGAACGAATTTTTTCAAAATACCGGAGCAATAATTAATTATCCTAAATCCGTAGTAATCACTGAAGACTTTACAATACCATTCGAAGAGCCAATAATTCATATAAAAGCTAGAGAACGAGACGTAATACCAATTAAAATTTTAAACACAAATATTAAAACCGGTTACATTCCAAAATTAAACATTAATCCAAATTTACATCTTGGTAACGCTGTAGTAACTAATAGAAATGGAGTAGCATTCATTTACGCAATCAACGTTTCTTCCGAAGAAATAAAAATAGCCATGCCAGAAGTAGAACTGCAACCTTTCGAAGAATCACCTGTTCAAGATTTACAATCTCAAGACACACCAAGGGTACAACAATTATTTAATTTATTACGTTTGGATCATTTAAATTCTGAAGAAAAATCGAATGTTGAAAACTTAATTAGAAAACACGCGGACAGATTTAGTTTACCAGGAGAAAATTTAGAAGCTACAAATAAAGTACATCATCGAATCATTACTACCGATGATGTACCCATTAATGTCAAACAATACCGCTATCCACAAGTTCACAAAGAAGAAATCAACAGACAAATAGACGAACTCCTTCAAAAAGGAATCATTGAGCAATCGACATCGCCATATAACTCCCCTTTATGGATTGTTCCAAAAAAAGAAGATTCACAAGGTAAAAAGAAATGGAGACTGGTAATAGATTTTAGACGTTTAAATGAAAAGACTATTGGAGATGCTTATCCTCTTCCCAACATTACTGACATATTGGACCAATTGGGAAGTGCCAAATACTTTTCCATTTTTGATTTAAAATCGGGCTTCCATCAAATACCGATGCATCCTGACGATAAAGCCAAGACTGCGTTTTCTACACCCTATGGACATTATGAATTCAATAGAATGCCGTTCGGACTAAAGAACGCGCCAGCTACCTTCCAGAGGCTAATGGACAACGTGTTATCTGGACTACAAGGGATCGAAGTATTCGTGTATCTAGATGATATTGTAATCTACGCCAGTTCACTACAAGAACACGAAGTCAAGTTCGATAAGTTAATGGAGAAATTAAGAGACGCAAACCTCAGTCTGCAGCCTGACAAATGCGAATTTCTAAAGAAGGAAGTAACATACTTGGGCCATATCATCGACGAGAACGGGGTAAAACCAGATCCAAAGAAGATTGAAGCAGTTGAGAAATTCCCTGTACCGGAGACCGTAAAAAATGTAAGACAGTTCTTAGGACTTTGCGGCTACTATCGAAGATTCATCAAGGATTTTTCTAAAATAGCCAAGCCACTGTCAGACTTAACCAAAAAGGAGCGGAAATTTGAATGGACTAATTCCCAACAAGAAGCCTTTACTATCCTTAGGGAAAGTTTATGTAAAGAGCCAATCTTAATGCATCCAGATTTCTCTAAAACTTTTAATATTACAACCGATGCATCAGGGACAGCAATTGGAGCCATTCTCAGCCAAGGTGAAATAGGAAAGGACCGGCCAATCTCTTACGCCTCAAGAGTCCTGAATCCCGCTGAAACCAGGTACTCCACGACTGAGCGAGAACTACTTGCCATCGTATACGCAGTACACCATTTCCGCCCATACATTTACGGAAGAAAATTTTTCCTCATAACGGATCATAAGCCTTTAGTCTGGCTGAACAGTGTCGCAGATCCTACATCGAGGTTGTTACGCTGGCGAATTAAGCTTAGCGAATACGACTATGAGATCAAATACAAGTCAGGGAGTTTGAACGCCAATACGGATGCGCTATCCCGTAATCCAGTTCAAACAACCATATTACCTGTAAACTCAAAAAGGCCTCGATCATCGACAACAAGTTCTGATACCAAAGGGAAACTCAAAAAGAAGAAAGAATGGCACCAGCATACTACTCGACCGCGAGAGTCTACTACTACTACTACTAGTTCAAGGGAGAAAAAGAAGAAGAAAACGCATCATCAGTATCCTACTCGTCCACGAGAGGACAAAAATTCAGACTCATTACCGAATAAACGAAGAAGAAAAATAAAACAGACGGAAATAAGCTCCGACGAGTCAAATTACTACGACACGGACGACTCAGATGAAGAAACCATTACCCCAAGAATAAATGAAGGAAACGAAAGGAAAATCGAAGTACAAATCCATCAACCACCCTCAGAATTTAAGAGGAAGACTCCGCCACCATTAATATTACGGAAAAACGATCCGATAGTTATTGGAGATGAAATCGAAGAATTAGATGAGGAAACCATAATCCCGAAACACATGTTCAGAGATCCTCCGAAAATTAACGCCGATCCCTCCTCCTCCTCCTCAGAATCCCAAAAGGAAAAATCTCCTCCCTATAAACCTGAAAAATTAAAAATTCCTGATTACACTCCTGCAAAATCCGGACCAGTAACTCCTATAAAAATTAAAAGGGAAAATGGAGAACTCACTATAAGTAAACCTGGAAGACCTGAGATAATAAATGAAGAAATAGTAAGCTCCATAATTGAAGTAAAAGACCATCTTTGGACAAGGAAAGGACCAGTAGCAGTATTCTGGGACTCACAGGGGACTCCTCTTGACCCTGAGTCAGGAATATTAATCAGAAAGAAGAAAATTAGACCACAACCTGAAAAGGAAATAACACGAATTAAATTAAAGAAACAATGGATATTTGGAATCACGATTACATCGAAAGAAGATTTACCACACACATTAAGAAACCTTGCGTTGCTACTCCAAGAAAATAATATTAATGATATCAGCTTACCAGATGTTAAAATTATTAGGAAAATATTGTACATAGTCTTCGCCGATACACCTATCCAAGTTACACTCTGCACTGGAGATATTAAAACTCCGCTATTTGAGGATAGAATTCCCATTATTAAAGAAAACCATATGACTCCAACGGGAGGACATAAAGGAATACGAAAAACTTACCATCGTATAAGGAATAACTACTACTGGAAAAATATGAAGAGAGACATCTCCGAGTACGTCAAGACCTGCATAGATTGCCAACGAAATAAATTAGTACGGATTAAAAACAAAGAGCCCATGGTAATCACCGACACCCCCATAGATGCATTTGATAAAGTATCATTAGATATTCTGGGGCCATTACCTCTAACATCCAAGGGGTACAGCTATATACTAACAATACAGGATAATTTAACTAAATATTCCATAGCAGCACCAATAGCATCAATAACCGCTGAAGAAGTCGCAAAGACATTCACTGAACACTTCATCTGTAAATTTGGAAGTCCCAAGGCAATCTTAACTGACCAGGGGGCATGCTTTATGAGTGCCCTGATGAAGAAATTAGCAAAAATTTTTCACATCCAGACATATAGGACATCCTCTTTTCACCCGCAGTCTAATGGATCCCTGGAGAGAAGTCATCAAATATTAATAGAATATTTAAAACATTTTCTTACGCAACGAAAACAATGGGACGAATGGCTACCACAAGCTATGTTTTCATACAATACCAGCATCCACGAAGGCACAAAATTCACTCCGCACGAACTTGTATTTGGAAGAAAAGCCCGGCAACCGTCGCACTTTCCAACTGAAGAAAGCATCCCCACGTATCCTGACTACGTTGACAGACTCATTTCTACATTACACAATATTCGGAACACCGCCAGAAATAATCTTAAACAATCTAAGCACCGACAAAAGTACTACTATGACAGGAAAATTCGACCGAAACACTACGAGACCGGCGAAGACGTATTCCTTTTGAATCCGCCGCGGAAAAATAAACTTGAGAAGGAATACTCAGGCCCTTTCAAAATTATTAGAACCATAGACAACAATAACATAGAATTACAAGTAGCTGGCAGGAACAGGAAAAGAATAGTACATAAGGATCGTATCAAGCGAGCCTATCTACCAATTGCAGATCAAGAATCGATCACGAGGTGAACGCGCAAATTGAGAAGGGATGAAGATTCAAACTACCCTGCCTGCTCATTAACCGTAGAACTTTCAAGGAACACGGACCTCGAAGCAAAGAACCACCATACCCGAAGATGAGGGACCACGCCCAAGTTATTACGAGCCAAATTATTACGAGCGCATTGTGCGTACGAGACCAAGCGATCTCGTTCGCATATAAATATAATTCAAGATTGGGCAGGGTTTGCGTGTTATGCGCCCTAGACGCAGTTCCGGAAGTCAGGACCGACTGGTGGCACGCAGGCAAGAATTATAAAATTTTATTAACGAAAACCCCATATAAAGGGGACCTCTTTTTCTATATAATAATAAAGTAAAAATATATATATATATATATGTATATATATACAGGAACACACCATTATATTAAGTGCGATGAGGTCCAGCAGCAGACCAACTGCCTCCGCTGCCAAAGGGAATTAAGCACTGTACGACCAGCGATTGCATGCACTAAATGCATGCAGCGGATAAACGCCCACGACGAAGAAGACGATGAGGCGTATCGTGCAGGCGTTTTGATGGGGGCAGAACCCCCCAACGTCATAATAGAATTGCGAGAACTGCCCGAATAACATATAAAATGTACATATGTATACTTGAAAGGAGTCATTTTTTTTAAATAAATTTCTATTTTTCTATTGTTAAAATGTAATATTCGATTGCCCACCAACAGTAATAATAAGGAAAAAAAAAAAAGAGAAAGTAAAATTCGCGTCGTACCGCTAACAGTAATAACACGCTACGCCGCTATATTAAACAAGTAGGAAGTCAACAAGACCCGAGGCGAGAATAATGGAAATAATTATGGCTATTTGGAAAAAGGCATAAATTTGCCCAGGAATAATGAAGAGGAACGCGCTGCAATAGCTATATCACCAAAACATCCCATCAGGACAACAGTCTCTCGAGGACGAGAGACACAAGTAAGGGGGGAAGTGTAACATTCCTGAGGAATATTTTTCTTTTTTTTTGTATCTTCTAGGAAAAATCTCAATAACTATCTTATTTTCGTCTTCACAATACCATTAGTTTTACATTACCGATCGTATTCTCTTATTCTTCGTTTATTACCGACCGCGACATTAGACATACCGATTACCATCAAATTTTAGTTGAACTGTCGGTAACATGTATATAGATATATTTTTCTATTTGCAGCTATTATGTATTAAATAATTATTATGTCCAACAAACATAAGTTAAACAATCAAATATTAAGTTCAATTACTAATTCTCGAATTCATGTATCATTTCGTTTGTTTAAATAAATAGTATATTATATAGAATATTCCACGCGCTGCGATTCTAACTCAGGAAGATAGAAAGAGTACACTATATGTTAGATAAAGATAGAATATACATTTTTCGTTAACAATGTTAAATATAAAGGTTAGTTGTTGAATCAAACATAGAAAAGCTAATTTAATGATATGTTAAAGTTGAAGTGTTAATAATCAAAATCAAATGTTAGTTTATTTGAATAAATAATATATTATAAATGTTTCATACGGAATGCCTACGTGCCTACGTGACAAGGCGCTAGCCAGGATTTCTTAGAACTAGCGCGCAATCTCTTTAAAGAAAGACAGAATGTATAATTTCAATTGATAGTATTATTGGTCATTAGAATCATTAATTAATCAAATCTGACGATATATATATTTAGCTAATCTTACGTTAAGTTTAATTCCCGATACTCGAAGTCAGATATTATTTTATTAACTCAGGTAAATAATAAATCGTAATCATGATCTATGGAATATTCCGGCGTATCGTATGCTTCAGCATATAGTTCAGCTCCTTATGGGAGTACGTGCGTAAAATGTAGGAAAGGACAGAAAATATGTTTTCCGTTAATATACTATTAATTAATTATTTTTGTATTAAAAACAATAACTACCCTTCAGAGAACACTATTGGTAATGTTGGAGAGTCATTTGCTTTGTTGATTAACGTTTAATTGGGAATTATATGTAAATTGTACGTACAATCATATGCGTCATATTCTCGGAAAGGTAATAAACTCGAGTATATAAGGCCGAGCGAAACCGGCCTAAGCAGCAGAACAATTTTCGAAGTCAAGCTAGTTAGAAGCATTAGCCAAACATTATTCGGAACAGTTTTCGCTGGACAAGAGCCGAAACGATTCTTAACTCTTGATTGGAAGAGCGAGTAGATGCCATTCGGATACTTGATCGTTGGGTCGTTTAGTAGCTAGCTGACGCGGGCTCCCCATTCAAACGGTCTTGTCTCCGAAACTCCGTCAGGAGAGTGCTATGCTCAGCGCCAAGAAAGGTTGAGATATCAAATGAGAGCTCTCAGCTACTCCCGATACAAATTATAATTTTTGTCGAATTACTAAACGCGCCGTCAGACTCTCGGAGTTTTGCTCTGGGCCCTCGTTCCCCATTTCGAGCAGCTTGGTGTCTGAAACCCGTATCTTTTGGGTGGCGGTCGAGTAATTACGATTTTATAATTAGAGTCATTTTTAATTTGCTACCCGGTTGGACGTATGCTGTTCATCTGATTCTGGGTCGTTGGGTCGTCTAGTAGCCAGTGAACAACAGGCTCCCCAATTAAGCGATCTGGTTTTGGGTGTCAATGTGCGCTCTGACCAAGAGGGTCATGGACAATTAGTTGTCGAGCCAAAAAAATTAAGAAGAGTAACTGTTCCGACGAAACATATATTTTTCTCACAAACTTTAGAGTCTTGAATCGAGTCAATCTTAGGATTTGAATTAATTAAAGAATAATTGTTCTGTCACTCGACTACTCCGCGTTAGGAAATCGAATTAAAGTATCAATCTCGTAAATATTGTAAAAGCAAATCGAGTCAAGCTAAAAAGAGAATCAGACTTAGGTAGGATTCATCGTAGAGCTAGAAACATATTAATTTGTTAGATTTTGAAATTGCGTTAATCTTTTAACAGAGTATAAATCATTCACACTTAGAATTCAGAGTCTTATTATTATTGTAAAAGCGAATTAGACGGCTTCTGAAAAGAATCAGACTTAGGTAGGATTTGTAATAACGCCGGATTTCAAAGTACTAGATTGTTAGATTTTACAATTGCGTTTCGAGCCTTACTAATATTGTAAAAGCGTAGTCGAGATAGCCTTGGCTGAAAATCAATTTATAGAACTTCGAGATAATTAATTAAATATTGCGTTCCGTTAAATACTTCATATACTCGCGAATCGCGTATTATTTAATTTATTGAGTAAGCAATTAAAGTTTATTTAGTTCTTTTGATTTAATTATTCCTGATATTAGTTATACTGCATATATTTTTCTTGTTTCTTATTTTCTTACTTTTGTTAATTGTTAATCATCACTATTTTATTGAATAAACCTGTTTTTTGAAAGGTATTGACCTGTGGATTTCACTCCTTAACCGCACACCACACGAATCCCACATTCTTTAATTTAGTTATTTTAGATTCGAGTCGTTCAGTAGGTAAATACCGCTCTTTGCCTCACGAGCGCTGTAAAATTTCTGCGAGTAGCTCCAGAATCGTTACACATGTACATACGTGTGTTCGCATGGTAACGGCTTATTTTGACGGTTATGCCTAACACTCCCCCTCAAAATAAGAACGTATGTCAATCGCTTGTGTTTACATTTCTTGAGTGCGATGAATGAACTACTACGATGCGCCGGTTCCTTACTCTAGTGTTTACGGCTATACATAAAGGACGAAATACATTTCAGGTGACGCGGTCCGCTCAAGCCTTTCGTTAATACATCTGCAATTAAATCATTTGACGCTTTGTGAATAACCTTTATTTGACCATCTTTTATCTTTTCTCGTATGAAGTGATGCCTAATATCGATGTGTTTTGATCGACCGTGAAAAATGGGATTTTTGGCGAGTTCGATAGCACTTCGATTATCGTTGAATAACGGTATGTATTTTTGTTTGAGAATTCCGATGGCTTTCAGAAAGCTTTGCAGATGAACGGCCTCCTTTGTCGCTTCTGTCAATGCCATGTACTCGGCTTCCATGGTGGAAAGCGCAACTGTGCGTTGTTTCCGCGACTCCCAACTTATAGGACCGCTGCTTAAC
Source organism: Megachile willughbiella (assembly GCA_945859595.2). Classification (NCBI taxonomy): domain Eukaryota; kingdom Metazoa; phylum Arthropoda; class Insecta; order Hymenoptera; family Megachilidae; genus Megachile; species Megachile willughbiella. The sequence continues at coordinate 25,345 of CAMAOD020000026.1, read as the reverse complement.
ATAAAAATAACCCCGGTATATGATCTCCGGTCTTGTACGTTCGCCCCCCAGTCGGCGTCCGCGTAACCCCTTAAAATACCGTCGCTTTTTTGGAATTTTATTCCTAAGTCGATCGTACCCTTAAGATATCGAAGTACGCGTTTCGCTGCAATGCAGTGTTGACGCTCATAACACGAGCTATATTGGCTAAGACTACTTGCAGCGTGAGCTATATCGGGGCGTGTGGCGGTAGCTAAATACATAAGGGATCCGACGAGTTCCCTATATGGAAAGTTCCCTACATCGACGCCAGGCTTTTCGGGCTTGATCAGTTTCTGAGAGGGATCAATCGGCGAAATTACGGGGTTTGAATTTAGCATGCCGAATTTTTCCAAAATTCTTTTTATATATCCGCTTTGCTTCATCTTTATTCCCGTGTTGTCGTGTTCAAATTCGATGCCTAAGCAGTGTTTGATCCGTCCCAGATCTGTCATTTTAAATTTCTGCATAAGATCTCTTTTAACGTATTTTAATAGCGCATCGTCTTTCGCGGCGATTACAATGTCGTCTACGTATACGGCGAGGACGAGAAAATGCTCCCCCTTTCGCAATACATATACGCACGGGTCGGCATAGAGAGGGGTAAAATTCATATTTCGCAACTCCTCGTCCAGGCGTTTGTTCCACTGTCTACCGGCTTGTTTCAGTCCATACAGGGCCTTTTTTATCTTACAAACTCTGTTGCCGTTCGATAATTCGCTCAGCATTCTCTGAGCACTTTCGCTGCATTCCGCGGGTCCGTACGATATTATATCGCGTAAAGCGTCGGGAAGGACGTCCGGTACCGTCATAAAAATGTCTTTGTCGACCTTTCCGTTTAGATACGCTGTCGATACGTCTAATTGATGGACCTTCATGTCGTATTCCACAGCCAGAGCCATAATCAGCCGTATCGAGCTCAGTCTGGTAACGGGAGCGTGTGTTTCCTCGTAATCTAAACCCGGGCGTTGTGCGAAACCGCGCGCTACTAGGCGTGCCTTCCTCCGCATTATTTTTCCGTCGGCGCTTACTTTATCGCGGAGGACCATGCGACATCCAATAATATCGCGATTAGAAGGACGTTCGACCATCTCCCAAACCTCGTTTTTGAGCATTGCCGCTATTTCATCCCGAATCGCGACGCGCCATTCCGTTTTATCCGGGCCGGAAAGCGCGGTTTGCAAGGGAACTTCGGCCATGCCCGCCGATTCTACCGAGTTTGAGGATTCAGCGACGTCGAATACGTCGTCTTCTCCTTCCTCGAATTGAAATTCGTTTTCGGTATCGCCCTGGATTTCGACGGTACTCCGTATTTTTCTCGGCCTGCCGCGATTTCCGGTCCGAAGTATTCGCGGTCTGCCTACCCTGTACCTAATCTCATTCGCGCTTGTCGGATTACCATTTGGTTCTCGTCGAGGATCTACGGGTACTTCAAGGATGCTATCGCCACTATCCGTTTTCCGGCAACTATTTCCTGACTGTTCCCCCCTTTCCGTGACTTCCGAGGGAATTATTTTGTTTTGCACGTCTATTTCTATGTTTTTGTGCGAACTGTCAAGGCGCGCGTCGTCAGCATTATTTTCGGAATATGAATTTTCGCTCTTTGCTCGATCTTCGCGATCCGATTTCTCTGTCCCTTTTAACGCCTCGTTTACGAACCTAATATCGCGGGAAATATCGACGCGATTCTCGTCGGGGAGCCACACTCTAAATCCCTTCGTTTCCTCCGAATACCCGAGGAATATTCCTTCTTTGGCACGAGGATCGAGTTTAGATTTTTGACGGTCTCGATTCAAAGTTATGACCTTGGACCCGAAAATTTTGAAATACGACACGTCCGGTGGTTTCCCCATCCAACGATAATAGGCGTTTTCCAACGATAATAGGCGTTTTCGCCGTTAAGAGCGCGAGACGGTAATCTGTTGCGCGTATAATTTGCGTTTGCTATCGCTTCGGCCCAAAAACGCTTCGGAAGACCCGCCTGAAGGAGCAGGCATCGCGCCGTTTCCACGAGCGTACGGTTTTTCCGCTCAGCAACACCGTTTTGTTGGGGTGTGTGCGTTACGGTTAGCCGTCTTTTAATACCGCACGAATTTAGGTATTGGTTGAATTCGTTGTTTAGAAACTCTCGGCCGTTATCAGACTGTAGATACTTTATCCGCGCGCCCGTCTGATTTTCCGCGAAGTTCTTAAATTTCTTAAAGGCCGACAACGCTTCGCTTTTTTTGTTTTAGGAAGAAAACTTCACACCATCGCGTATAATCGTCCTATAAACAGAATAAAGTATTTCGCGCCGCCGATCGATTCAACGCTCATCGGTCCGCATATGTCTGTGTGTACTATTTCCAGTGTGTTTACTACGCGGTCTGACTTTTTCGGAAATGGTAACTTCGACATTTTCGAACGCAAACAGACTTCGCAGGTGGGGAAGTTTTTCGTTCTTTTCGAAGGAGACGCCGCGTACGCTCTTATCATTATTTATTTTATGCAAGCTTTCCTCGTTAACATGACCAAGGCGCCGGTGCCACACAATTCGATACTTTTTACCGGTTCTGATTTTGAAACGGCTATGAAGGCCGCGGAGTGCGCGTAGTAAAGGTTATCGTTGCGTTCGGCAGTAAACACAACTTCTCCGCCAGGTTCAAACACAGTGGCGTCGTGTTTCCGAAACAAAACATTATACCCGTTGTCGGTGATTTTGGCAACGGATATTAGGTTCGTGCGAAGGTCGGGTACGAACAGCGTATCGCGGAGTTTAACTGTTTTATTCGAACTTGGGTTTTTCAAATCTAAACGAACGGTGCCCTGACCTTCTACCCGTGTCGATGCGCTACTAGCTAGATTTAACGTGTCGCACGTTGACGGTTTGATTTGAACGAACGAAAAGGCATCGCCGCTCATGTGCGATGAGCAGCCGCTGTCGAGACACCATTTCCTTTTCTCACCTTTTTCTGGTAAGCAGGCCTGGAAAGCGACTTCCCTTGTTCCTGGTCCACTGCTGTGCGGTAGATCTTCCTCGGCCATTCTTGCGATTGATTGCCTTTTTCCGCGGGGTAGACTCCGGCATTCCGTGACTCGATGACCGATTTTTTTGCATCGAAAACAGCGTAGCTTAGGAACTTCTTTTACATTTTTATACGGCTCTGCATCCTGGACGTATCGTTGCATCGAATTTGGCTTGTCCTGCTTATTTGGTTTCCGAATCCACATTGCGCTATTGCTGGGCTGATCTTCTCTATTAATTCGCGCATCGCTCTCTTCCAATATTTTAATTTTGAGAGCTTCGGGCGTCGGATATTCATCCCGAGATTCTATTGCAATTCGGAAGCTTTCGAATGAGCTGGGTAAGCTGTACAGCAATAGGACAGCTAACATTTCTGGATTGATCTTTACATCCATATCTCCCAGTTTATCAACTGCATCGAAAAAGGAGTTGATGTGTGTCCGTATATCGTCGCCCTCAGCCATTTTCCGCAGGGCGAGGTGCTTCAGTAGCGTTGCCTTTCGCGCAGGACCCTTCGACTGGTAGATGCTTTCTAATTTTTTCCACACCTCGTTCGACGTCTTGCAGTGTTTAATTTGTTTTAATTCGGACGGGCTGATGGCTAAAATTATATCGGATCGGGCTTTTGCGTCTGCCTCGTCCCAATCTCTTGCCATCGTGACGGTTGCTGCTTCCTGAGTTACATGAGGCCTTGGTCTGTCGCCGTTTACGTACTTCCAATTTTCATTTTTAATTAAAAGTGCTTCCATTTGAATCTTCCAGGTATCGAAATTGTCTTTCCCCAGAGGTTCAATACGCACTGTAGTAGAACCCATTTTTTTTTTTTTTTTAAATTTTCACGATTCACGCTCACACCACACTCGCGAATTTTTAAATTCGTCGTACTGACAAAAGTTCGTTTATTTTTCCGGACGTGACTAGCGTTTTCCTGGGCCCATAACCTGTTGGGACTAGGGATGAAAAATAAACCAGTCTTGTGTGAGTGCACAAAATATATATGTATATTTCACAATCGCGTAATCGTTCGGCACAAAACGCAGCAATACCTTCTTAATCCGTCTCTGTCTCTTTTGTAACTAACTGCCGATTTCGCGGTGATATAAACACGCGGTGTCGCAGCGGTATATACATGTACATACGTGTGTTCGCATGGTAACGGCTTATTTTGACGGTTATGCCTAACATATCCTTATAACTATTATTATTATCGTAATAACTCTTATTTTTGTCCTTATTGCTATTATTATTATGATTATAACTATTACTTTTAGCCATATTCCTATTTTTATTATGTAATAACTCTTATTTTTATCCATATTTCTATTATTATTATCGTAATAACCGTTATTTTTATCCTTATAACTATTATTATTATCGTAATATCTCTTATGTTTGTCGGTATTCCTATTTTATCATCCTATTAACTCTTACTTTTGTCCTCATTACTATTATTATTATCGTAATAACTCTTATTTTTTATGCTTATTTGTTTTATTATTATCATTATAACTATTACTTTCAGCCATATTCCTATTTTTATTATGTAATAACTCCTATGTTTATCCATATTTCTATTATTATTATCGTAATAACTCTTATTTTTATCCTTATAACTATTATTATTATCGCAATAACTCTCATTTTTGTCCTTATTCGTATTTTATCATCGTATTAACTCTTACTTTTATCCTTATTACTATTATTATTATCGTAATAACTCTTATTTTTATCCTTATAACTATTATTATTATCGTAATAACTCTTATTTTTATCCTTATTTCTATTATTATTATCATTATAACCATTATTTTCAGCCTTATTCCTATTTTTATTACGTGACAACTCTTATTTTTATCCTTATTCCTATTTTATAATCGTATTAACTTTTACTTTTACCCTTGTTACTATTATTATTATCGTAATAACTCTTATTTTTATCCTTATAACTATTATAATTACCGTAATAACTCTTATTTTTATCCTTATTTCTATTATTATTGTGATTATAACTATTACTTTCAGCCATATTCCTATTTTTATTATGTAATAACTCTTATTTTTATCCTTATTTCTATTATTATTATCGTAGTAACTCTTATTTTTATCCTTATTTCTATTATTATTATCGTAATTACTCCTATTTTTTATCCTTATTGCTCTTATTATTATCGTAATAACTCTTATTTTTATCCTTATTTCTATTATTATTATCGTAGTAACTCTTATTTTTATCCTTATAACTATTATTATTATCGTAATAACTATTATTTTTATCCTTATAACTATTATTATTATCGTAATAACTCTTATTTTTGTCATTATTCCTATTTTATCATTGTATTAACTCTTACTTTGATCCTTATTACTATTATTATTATCGTAATAACTCTTATTTTTATCCTTATTACTATTATTATTATGATTATAACTATTACTTTCAGCCATATTCCTATTTTTATTATGTAATAACTCTTATGTTTGTCCTTATTCCTATTTTATCATCCTATTAACTCTTACTTTTATCCTTATTTCTATTATTATTATCATTATAACCATTATTTTCAGCCTTATTCCTATTTTTATTATGTAACAACTCTTATTTTTATCCTTATTCCTATTTTATAATCGTATTAACTTTTGCTTTTACGCTTGTTACTATTATTATTATCGTAATAACTCTTATTTTTATCCTTATAACTATTATAATTACCGTAATAACTCTTATTTTTATCCTTATTTCTATAATTATTGTGATTATGTCTATTACTTTCAGCCATGTTCCTATTTTTATTATGTAATAACTCTTATTTTTATCCTTATTTCTATTATTATTATCGTAATCACTCCTATTTTTATCCTTATTGCTATTATTATTATCGTAATAACCATTATTTTTATCCTTATAACTATTATTATTATCGTAATAACTCTTATTTTTGTCCTTATTCCTATTTTATCATCGTATTAACTCTTACTTTGATCCTTATTACTATTATTATTATCGTAATAACTCTTATTTTCATCCTTACTTCTATTATTATTACCGTAATAACTCTTATTTTTGTCCTTATTCCTATTTTATCATCGTATTAACTCTTACTTTTATCCTTATTACTATTACTATTATCGTAATAACTCTTATTTTAATCCTTATTACTATTATTATTATGATTATAACTATTACTTTCAGCCATATTCCTATTTTTATTATGTAATAACTCTTATTTTTGTCCTTATTCCTATTTTATCATCGTATTAACTCTTACTTTTATCCTTATTACTACTATTATTATCGTAATAACTCTTATTTTTGTCCTTATTCCTATTTTGTCATCGTATTAACGCTTACTTTTATCCTTATTACTATTATTATTATCGGAATAACTCTTATGTTTGTCGTTATTCCTATTTTATCATCCTATTAACTCTTACTTTTATCCTTATTACTATTATTATTATCGTTAGAACTATTATTTTCAGCCATATTCCTATTCTTATTATGTAAAAACTCTTATTTTTATCCTTATTTCTATTATTATTGTGATTATGTCTATTACTTTCAGCCATATTCCTATTTTTATTATGTAATAACACATATTTTTATCCTTATTTCTATTATTATTATCGTAATAACTCCTATTTTTATCCTTATTACTATTATTATTATCGTAATAACTATTATTTTTATCCTTATAACTATTATTATTATCGTAATAACTCTTATTTTTGTCCTTATTCCTATTTTATCATTGTATTAACTCTTACTTTTATCCTTATTACTATTACTATTATCATAATAACTCTTATTTTTATCCTTATAACTATTATTATTATCGTAATAACTCTTATTTTTATCCTTATAACTATTATTATTATCGTAATAACTCTTATTTTTGTCCTTATTCCTATTTTATCATTGTATTAACTCTTACTTTGATCCTTATTACTATTATTATTATCGTAATAACTCTTATGTTTATCCTTATTTCTATTATTATTATCATTATAACCATTATTTTCAGCCTTATTCCTATTTTTATTATGTAACAACTCTTATTTTTATCCTTATTCCTATTTTATAATCGTATTAACTTTTACTTTTACGCTTGTTACTATTATTATTATCGTAATAACTCTTATTTTTATCCTTATAACTATTATAATTACCGTAATAACTCTCATTTTTATCCTTATTTCTATTATTATTCTGATTATGTCTATTACTTTCAGCCATATTCCTATTCTTATTATGTAATAACTCTTATTTTTATCCTTATTTCTATTATTATTATCGTAATTACTCCTATTTTTATCCTTATTGCTATTATTATTATCGTAATAACTCTTATTTTTATCCTTATTTCTATTATTATTATCGTAGTAACTCTTATTTTTATCCTTATAACTATTATTATTATCGTAATAACTATTATTTTTATCCTTATTTCTATTATTATTATCATTATAACCATTATTTTCAGCCTTATTCCTATTTTTATTATGTAACAACTCTTATTTTTATCCTTATTCCTATTTTATAATCGTATTAACTTTTACTTTTACGCTTGTTACTATTATTATTATCGTAATAACTCTTATTTTTATCCTTATAACTATTATAATTACCGTAATAACTCTCATTTTTATCCTTATTTCTATTATTATTGTGATTATGTCTATTACTTTCAGCCATATTCCTATTTTTATTATGTAATAACTCTTATTTTTATCCTTATTTCTATTATTATTATCGCAATAACTCCTATTTTTATCCTTATTGCTATTATTATTATCGTAATAACTATTATTTTTATCCTTATAACTATTATTATTATCGTAATAACTCTTATTTTTGTCCTTATTCCTATTTTATCATCGTATTAACTCTTACTTTGATCCTTATTACTATTATTATTATCGTCATAACTCTTATTTTTATCCTTATTACTATTATTATTATGATTGTAGCTATTACTTTCAGCCATAATCCTATTTTTATTACGTAATAACTCTTATTTTTGTCCTTATTCCTATTTTATCATTGTATTAACTCTTACTTTGATCCTTATTACTATTATTATTATCGTAATAACTCTTATTTTTATCCTTATTACTATTATTATTATGATTATAACTATTACTTTCAGCCATATTCCTATTTTTATTATGTAATAACTCTTATGTTTGTCCTTATTCCTATTTTATCATCCTATTAACTCTTACTTTTATCCTTATTACTATTATTATTATCGTTATAACTATTATTTTCAGCCATATTCCTATCCTTATTATGTAATAACGCTTATTTTTATCCTTATTTCTATTATTCTTATCGCAATAACTCTTATTTTTATCCTTATTTCTGTTATTATTATCATTATAACTATTACTTTCAGCCATATTCCTATTTTTATTATGTAATAATACTTATTTTTATCCTTATTTCTATTATTATTATCGTAATAACTCCTATTTTTATCCTTATTGCTATTATTATTATCGTAATAACTCTTATTTTTATCCTTATTTCTATTATTATTATCGTAGTAACTCTTATTTTTATCCTTATTTCTATTATTATTATCGTGGTAACTCTTATTTTTATCCTTATTTCTGTTATTATTATCATTATAACTATTACTTTCAGCCATATTCCGATTTTTATTATGTAATAACGCTTATTTTTATCCTTATTTCTATTATTATTATCGAAAGAACTCTTATTTTTATCCTTATAACTATTATTATTATCGTAATAACTCTTATTTTTGTCCTTATTCCTATTTTATCATCGTATTAACTCTTACTTTGATCCTTATTACTATTATTATTATCGTAATAACTCTTATTTTCATCCTTACTTCTATTATTATTATCGTAATAACTCTTATTTTTATCCTTATAACTATTATTATTATCGTAATAACTCTCATTTTTGTCCTTATTCGTATTTTCTCATCGTATTAACTCTTACTTTTATCCTTATTACCATTATTATTATCGTAATAACTCATATTTTTATCTTTATTTCTGTTATTATTATCATTATAACTATTACTTTCAGCCATATTCCTATTTTTATTACGTAATAACTCTTATTTTTATCCTTATTTCTATTATTATTATCGTAATAACTCTTATTTTTGTCCTTATTCCTATTTTGTCATCGTATTAACGCTTACTTTTATCCTTATTACTATTATTATTATCGTAATAACTCTTATGTTTGTCCTTATTCCTATTTTATCATCCTATTAACTCTTACTTTTATCCTTATTACTTTTATTATTATCGTTATAACTATTATTTTCAGCCGTATTCCTATTCTTATTATGTAATAACTCTTATTTTTATCCTTATTTCTATTATTATTGTGATTATGTCTATTACTTTCAGCCATATTCCTATTTTTATTTTGTAATAACTCTTATTTTTATCCTTATAACTATTATTATTATCGTAATAACTCTTATTTTTGTCCTTATTCCTATTTTATCATCGTATTAACTCTTACTTTGATCCTTATTACTATTATTATTATCGTAATAACTCTTATTTTCATCCTTACTTCTATTATTATTATCGTAATAACTCTTATTTTTATCCTTATTTCTGTTATTATTATCATTATAACTATTACTTTCAGCCATATTCCTATTTTTATTATGTAATAATACTTATTTTTATCCTTATTTCTATTATTATTATCGTAATAACTCCTATTTTTATCCTTATTGCTATTATTATTATCGTAATAACTCTTATTTTTATCCTTATTTCTATTATTATTATCGTAGTAACTCTTATTTTTATCCTTATTTCTATTATTATTATCGTAGTAACTCTTATTTTTATCCTTATTTCTGTTATTATTATCATTATAACTATTACTTTCAGCCATATTCCTATTTTTATTATGTAATAACGCTTATTTTTATCCTTATTTCTATTATTATTATCGAAAGAACTCTTATTTTTATCCTTATAACTATTATTATTATCGTAATAACTCTTATTTTTGTCCTTATTCCTATTTTATCATCGTATTAACTCTTACTTTGATCCTTATTACTATTATTATTATCGTAATAACTCTTATTTTCATCCTTACTTCTATTATTATTATCGTAATAACTCTTATTTTTATCCTTATAACTATTATTATTATCGTAATAACTCTCATTTTTGTCCTTATTCGTATTTTATCATCGTAATAACTCTTATTTTTATCCTTATTTCTGTTATTATTATCATTATAACTATTACTTTCAGCCATATTCCTATTTTTATTATGTAATAACGCTTATTTTTATCCTTATTTCTATTATTATTATCGAAAGAACTCTTATTTTTATCCTTATAACTATTATTATTATCGTAATAACTCTTATTTTTGTCCTTATTCCTATTTTATCATCGTATTAACTCTTACTTTGATCCTTATTACTATTATTATTATCGTAATAACTCTTATTTTCATCCTTACTTCTATTATTATTATCGTAATAACTCTTATTTTTATCCTTATAACTATTATTATTATCGTAATAACTCTCATTTTTGTCCTTATTCGTATTTTATCATCGTATTAACTCTTACTTTTATCCTTATTACCATTATTATTATCGTAATAACTCATATTTTTATCTTTATTTCTGTTATTATTATCATTATAACTATTAATTTCAGCCATATTCCTATTTTTATTACGTAATAACTCTTATTTTTATCCTTATTTCTATTATTATTATCGTAATAACTCTTATTTTTGTCCTTATTCCTATTTTGTCATCGTATTAACGCTTACTTTTATCCTTATTACTATTATTATTATCGTAATAACTCTTATGTTTGTCCTTATTCCTATTTTATCATCCTATTAACTCTTACTTTTATCCTTATTACTTTTATTATTATCGTTATAACTATTATTTTCAGCCATATTCCTATTCTTATTATGTAATAACTCTTATTTTTATCCTTATTTCTATTATTATTGTGATTATGTCTATTACTTTCAGCCATATTCCTATTTTTATTCTGTAATAACTCTTATTTTTATCCTTATTTCTATTATTATTATCGTAATAACTCTTATTTTTATCCTTATAACTATTATTATTATCGTAATAACTCTCATTTTTGTCCTTATTCGTATTTTATCATCGTATTAACTCTTACTTTTATCCTTATTACCATTATTATTATCGTAATAACTCTTATTTTTATCTTTATTTCTGTTATTATTATCATTATAACTATTACTTTCAGCCATATTCCTATTTTTATTACGTAATAACTCTTATTTTTATCCTTATTTCTATTATTATTATTGTAATAACTCTTATTTTTGTCCTTATTCCTATTTTATCATCCTATTAACTCTTACTTTTATCCTTATTACTTTTATTATTATCGTTATAACTATTATTTTCAGCCATATTCCTATTCTTATTATGTAATAACTCTTATTTTTATCCTTATTTCTATTATTATTGTGATTATGTCTATTACTTTCAGCCATATTCCTATTTTTATTTTGTAATAACTCTTATTTTTATCCTTATTTCTATTATTATTATCGTAATAACTCTTATTTTTGTCCTTATTCCTATTTTATCATCGTATTAACTCTTACTTTGATCCTTATTACTATTATTATTATCGTCATAACTCTTATTCTTATCCTTATTACTATTATTATTATGATTGTAGCTATTACCTTCAGCCATAATCCTATTTTTATTACGTAATAACTCTTATTTTTGTCCTTATTCCTATTTTATCATTGTATTAACTCTTACTTTGATCCTTATTACTATTATTATTATCGTAATAACGCTTATTTTTATCCTTATTTCTATTATTATTATCGAAAGAACTCTTATTTTTATCCTTATAACTATTATTATTATCGTAATAACTCTTATTTTTGTCCTTATTCCTATTTTATCATCGTATTAACTCTTACTTTGATCCTTATTACTATTATTATTATCGTAATAACTCTTATTTTCATCCTTACTTCTATTATTATTATCGTAATAACTCTTATTTTTATCCTTATAACTATTATTATTATCGTAATAACTCTCATTTTTGTCCTTATTCGTATTTTATCATCGTATTAACTCTTACTTTTATCCTTATTACCATTATTATTATCGTAATAACTCATATTTTTATCTTTATTTCTGTTATTATTATCATTATAACTATTACTTTCAGCCATATTCCTATTTTTATTACGTAATAACTCTTATTTTTATCCTTATTTCTATTATTATTATCGTAATAACTCTTATTTTTGACCTTATTCCTATTTTGTCATCGTATTAACGCTTACTTTTATCCTTATTACTATTATTATTATCGTAATAACTCTTATGTTTGTCCTTATTCCTATTTTATCATCCTATTAACTCTTACTTTTATCCTTATTACTTTTATTATTATCGTTATAACTATTATTTTCAGCCGTATTCCTATTCTTATTATGTAATAACTCTTATTTTTATCCTTATTTCTATTATTATTGTGATTATGTCTATTACTTTCAGCCATATTCCTATTTTTATTTTGTAATAACTCTTATTTTTATCCTTATAACTATTATTATTATCGTAATAACTCTTATTTTTGTCCTTATTCCTATTTTATCATCGTATTAACTCTTACTTTGATCCTTATTACTATTATTATTATCGTAATAACTCTTATTTTCATCCTTACTTCTATTATTATTATCGTAATAACTCTTATTTTTATCCTTATTTCTGTTATTATTATCATTATAACTATTACTTTCAGCCATATTCCTATTTTTATTATGTAATAATACTTATTTTTATCCTTATTTCTATTATTATTATCGTAATAACTCCTATTTTTATCCTTATTGCTATTATTATTATCGTAATAACTCTTATTTTTATCCTTATTTCTATTATTATTATCGTAGTAACTCTTATTTTTATCCTTATTTCTATTATTATTATCGTAGTAACTCTTATTTTTATCCTTATTTCTGTTATTATTATCATTATAACTATTACTTTCAGCCATATTCCTATTTTTATTATGTAATAACGCTTATTTTTATCCTTATTTCTATTATTATTATCGAAAGAACTCTTATTTTTATCCTTATAACTATTATTATTATCGTAATAACTCTTATTTTTGTCCTTATTCCTATTTTATCATCGTATTAACTCTTACTTTGATCCTTATTACTATTATTATTATCGTAATAACTCTTATTTTCATCCTTACTTCTATTATTATTATCGTAATAACTCTTATTTTTATCCTTATAACTATTATTATTATCGTAATAACTCTCATTTTTGTCCTTATTCGTATTTTATCATCGTAATAACTCTTATTTTTATCCTTATTTCTATTATTATTATCGTAGTAACTCTTATTTTTATCCTTATTTCTATTATTATTATCGTAGTAACTCTTATTTTTATCCTTATTTCTGTTATTATTATCATTATAACTATTACTTTCAGCCATATTCCTATTTTTATTATGTAATAACGCTTATTTTTATCCTTATTTCTATTATTATTATCGAAAGAACTCTTATTTTTATCCTTATAACTATTATTATTATCGTAATAACTCTTATTTTTGTCCTTATTCCTATTTTATCATCGTATTAACTCTTACTTTGATCCTTATTACTATTATTATTATCGTAATAACTCTTATTTTCATCCTTACTTCTATTATTATTATCGTAATAACTCTTATTTTTATCCTTATAACTATTATTATTATCGTAATAACTCTCATTTTTGTCCTTATTCGTATTTTATCATCGTATTAACTCTTACTTTTATCCTTATTACCATTATTATTATCGTAATAACTCATATTTTTATCTTTATTTCTGTTATTATTATCATTATAACTATTACTTTCAGCCATATTCCTATTTTTATTACGTAATAACTCTTATTTTTATCCTTATTTCTATTATTATTATCGTAATAACTCTTATTTTTGTCCTTATTCCTATTTTGTCATCGTATTAACGCTTACTTTTATCCTTATTACTATTATTATTATCGTAATAACTCTTATGTTTGTCCTTATTCCTATTTTATCATCCTATTAACTCTTACTTTTATCCTTATTACTTTTATTATTATCGTTATAACTATTATTTTCAGCCATATTCCTATTCTTATTATGTAATAACTCTTATTTTTATCCTTATTTCTATTATTATTGTGATTATGTCTATTACTTTCAGCCATATTCCTATTTTTATTCTGTAATAACTCTTATTTTTATCCTTATTTCTATTATTATTATCGTAATAACTCTTATTTTTATCCTTATAACTATTATTATTATCGTAATAACTCTCATTTTTGTCCTTATTCGTATTTTATCATCGTATTAACTCTTACTTTTATCCTTATTACCATTATTATTATCGTAATAACTCTTATTTTTATCTTTATTTCTGTTATTATTATCATTATAACTATTACTTTCAGCCATATTCCTATTTTTATTACGTAATAACTCTTATTTTTATCCTTATTTCTATTATTATTATTGTAATAACTCTTATTTTTGTCCTTATTCCTATTTTATCATCCTATTAACTCTTACTTTTATCCTTATTACTTTTATTATTATCGTTATAACTATTATTTTCAGCCATATTCCTATTCTTATTATGTAATAACTCTTATTTTTATCCTTATTTCTATTATTATTGTGATTATGTCTATTACTTTCAGCCATATTCCTATTTTTATTTTGTAATAACTCTTATTTTTATCCTTATTTCTATTATTATTATCGTAATAACTCTTATTTTTGTCCTTATTCCTATTTTATCATCGTATTAACTCTTACTTTGATCCTTATTACTATTATTATTATCGTCATAACTCTTATTCTTATCCTTATTACTATTATTATTATGATTGTAGCTATTACCTTCAGCCATAATCCTATTTTTATTACGTAATAACTCTTATTTTTGTCCTTATTCCTATTTTATCATTGTATTAACTCTTACTTTGATCCTTATTACTATTATTATTATCGTAATAACGCTTATTTTTATCCTTATTTCTATTATTATTATCGAAAGAACTCTTATTTTTATCCTTATAACTATTATTATTATCGTAATAACTCTTATTTTTGTCCTTATTCCTATTTTATCATCGTATTAACTCTTACTTTGATCCTTATTACTATTATTATTATCGTAATAACTCTTATTTTCATCCTTACTTCTATTATTATTATCGTAATAACTCTTATTTTTATCCTTATAACTATTATTATTATCGTAATAACTCTCATTTTTGTCCTTATTCGTATTTTATCATCGTATTAACTCTTACTTTTATCCTTATTACCATTATTGTTATCGTAATAACTCATATTTTTATCTTTATTTCTGTTATTATTATCATTATAACTATTACTTTCAGCCATATTCCTATTTTTATTACGTAATAACTCTTATTTTTATCCTTATTTCTATTATTATTATCGTAATAACTCTTATTTTTGTCCTTATTCCTATTTTGTCATCGTATTAACGCTTACTTTTATCCTTATTACTATTATTATTATCGTAATAACTCTTATGTTTGTCCTTATTCCTATTTTATCATCCTATTAACTCTTACTTTTATCCTTATTACTTTTATTATTATCGTTATAACTATTATTTCCAGCCATATTCCTATTCTTATTATGTAATAACTCTTATTTTTATCCTTATTTCTATTATTATTGTGATTATGTCTATTACTTTCAGCCATATTCCTATTTTTATTTTGTAATAACTCTTATTTTTATCCTTATTTCTATTATTATTATCGTAATAACTCTTATTTTTATCCTTATAACTATTATTATTATCGTAATAACTCTCATTTTTGTCCTTATTCGTATTTTATCATCGTATTAACTCTTACTTTTATCCTTATTACCATTATTATTATCGTAATAACTCTTATTTTTATCTTTATTTCTGTTATTATTATCATTATAACTATTACTTTCAGCCATATTCCTATTTTTATTACGTAATAACTCTTATTTTTATCCTTATTTCTATTATTATTATCGTAATAACTCTTATTTTTGTCCTTATTCCTATTTTGTCATCGTATTAACGCTTACTTTTATCCTTATTACTATTATTATTATCGTAATAACTCTTATGTTTGTCCTTATTCCTATTTTATCATCCTATTAACTCTTACTTTTATCCTTATTACTTTTATTATTATCGTTATAACTATTATTTTCAGCCATATTCCTATTCTTATTATGTAATAACTCTTATTTTTATCCTTATTTCTATTATTATTGTGATTATGTCTATTACTTTCAGTCATATTCCTATTTTTATTTTGTAATAACTCTTATTTTTATCCTTATTTCTATTATTATTATCGTAATAACTCTTATTTTTGTCCTTATTCCTATTTTATCATCGTATTAACTCTTACTTTGATCCTTATTACTATTATTATTATCGTCATAACTCTTATTTTTATCCTTATTACTATTATTATTATGATTGTAGCTATTACTTTCAGCCATAATCCTATTTTTATTACGTAATAACTCTTATTTTTGTCCTTATTCCTATTTTATCATTGTATTAACTCTTACTTTGATCCTTATTACTATTATTATTATCGTAATAACTCTTATTTTTATCCTTATTACTATTATTATTATGATTATAACTATTACTTTCAGCCATATTCCTATTTTTATTATGTAATAACTCTTATGTTTGTCCTTATTCCTATTTTATCATCCTATTAACTCTTACTTTTATCCTTATTACTATTATTATTATCGTTATAACTATTATTTTCAGCCATATTCCTATCCTTATTATGTAATAACGCTTATTTTTATCCTTATTTCTATTATTCTTATCGCAATAACTCTTATTTTTATCCTTATTTCTGTTATTATTATCATTATAACTATTACTTTCAGCCATATTCCTATTTTTATTATGTAATAATACTTATTTTTATCCTTATTTCTATTATTATTATCGTAATAACTCCTATTTTTATCCTTATTGCTATTATTATTATCGTAATAACTCTTATTTTTATCCTTATTTCTATTATTATTATCGTAGTAACTCTTATTTTCATCCTTATTTCTATTATTATTATCGTAGTAACTCTTATTTTTATCCTTATTCCTATTTTATCATTGTATTAACTCTTACTTTGATCCTTATTACTATTATTATTATCGTAATAACTCTTATTTTTATCCTTATTACTATTATTATTATGATTATAACTATTACTTTCAGCCATATTCCTATTTTTATTATGTAATAACTCTTATGTTTGTCCTTATTCCTATTTTATCATCCTATTAACTCTTACTTTTATCTTTATTACTATTATTATTATCGTTATAACTATTATTTTCAGCCATATTCCTATCCTTATTATGTAATAACGCTTATTTTTATCCTTATTTCTATTATTCTTATCGCAATAACTCTTATTTTTATCCTTATTTCTGTTATTATTATCATTATAACTATTACTTTCAGCCATATTCCTATTTTTATTATGTAATAATACTTATTTTTATCCTTATTGCTATTATTATTATCGTAATAACTCTTATTTTTATCCTTATTTCTATTATTATTATCGTAGTAACTCTTATTTTTATCCTTATTTCTATTATTATTATCGTAGTAACTCTTATTTTTATCCTTATTTCTGTTATTATTATCATTATAACTATTACTTTCAGCCATATTCCTATTTTTATTATGTAATAACGCTTATTTTTATCCTTATTTCTATTATTATTATCGAAAGAACTCTTATTTTTATCCTTATAACTATTATTATTATCGTAATAACTCTTATTTTTGTCCTTATTCCTCTTTTATCATCGTATTAACTCTTACTTTGATCCTTATTACTATTATTATTATCGTAATAACTCTTATTTTCATCCTTACTTCTATTATTATTATCGTAATAACTCTTATTTTTGTCCTTATTCCTATTTTATCATCGTATTAACTCTTACTTTTATCCTTATTACTATTACTATTATCGTAATAACTCTTATTTTAATCCTTATTACTATTATTATTATGATTATAACTATTACTTTCAGCCATATTCCTATTTTTATTATGTAATAACTCTTATTTTTGTCCTTATTCCTATTTTATCATCGTATTAACTCTTACTTTTATCCTTATTACTACTATTATTATCGTAATAACTCTTATTTTTGTCCTTATTCCTATTTTGTCATCGTATTAACGCTTACTTTTATCCTTATTACTATTATTATTATCGGAATAACTCTTATGTTTGTCCTTATTCCTATTTTATCATCCTATTAACTCTTACTTTTATCCTTATTACTATTATTATTATCGTTAGAACTATTATTTTCAGCCATATTCCTATTCTTATTATGTAATAACTCTTATTTTTATCCTTATTTCTATTATTATTGTGATTATGTCTATTACTTTCAGCCATATTCCTATTTTTATTATGTAATAACACATATTTTTATCCTTATTTCCATTATTATTATCGTAATAACTCTTATTTTTATCCTTATAACTATTATCATTATCGTAATAACTCTTATTTTTATCCTTATTTCTATTATTATTATCGTAATAACTCTTATTTTTATTCTTATAGCTATTATTATTATCGTAATAACTCTCAGTTTTGTCCTTATGCCTATTTTATCATCGAATTAACTCTTACTTTTATGCTCATTACTATTATTATTATCGTAATAACTCTTATTTTTGTCCTTATTCCTATTTTATCATCGTATTAACTCTCACTTTTATCCTTATTACTATTATTATTATCGTAATAACTCTTATTTTTGTCCTTATTCCTATTTTATCATCGTATTAACTCCTACTTTTATCCTCATTACTATTATTATTATCGCAGTAACTCTTATTTTTATCCTTATTTCTATTATTATTATCGTAATAACTCTTATTTTTATCCTTATAACTATTATCATTATCGTAATAACTCTTATTTTTATCCTTATTTCTATTATTATTATCGTAATAACTCTTATTTTTATTCTTATAGCTATTATTATTATCGTAATAACTCTCAGTTTTGTCCTTATTCCTATTTTATCATCGAATTAACTCTCACTTTTATCCTTATTACTATTATTATTATCGTAATAACTCTTATTTTTGTCCTTATTCCTATTTTATCATCGTATTAACTCCTACTTTTATCCTCATTACTATTATTATTATCGTAATAACTCTTATTTTTATCCTTATTTCTATTATTATTATCGTAGTAACTCTTATTTTTATCCTTATAACTATTATTATTATCGTAATAACTCTTATTTTATCCTTATGACTATTATTATTATCGTAATAACTCTTATTTTTGTCCTTATTGCTATTATTATTATGATTATAACTATTACTTTTAGCCATATTCCTATTTTTATTATGTAATAACTCTTATTTTTATCCATATTTCTATTATTATTATCGTAATATCTCTTATGTTTGTCGGTATTCCTATTTTATCGTCCTATTAACTCTTACTTTTGTCCTCATTACTATTATTATTATCGTAATAACTCTTATTTTTATGCTTATTTGTTTTATTATTATCATTATAACTATTACTTTCAGCCATATTCCTATTTTTATTATGTAATAACTCCTATGTTTATCCATATTTCTATTATTATTATCGTAATAACTCTTATTTTTATCCTTATAACTATTATTATTATCGTAATAACTCTCATTTTTGTCCTTATTCGTATTTTATCATCGTGTTAACTCTTACTTTTATCCTTATTACCATTATTATTATCGTAATAACTCATATTTTTATCTTTATTTCTGTTATTATTATCATTATAACTATTACTTTCAGCCATATTCCTATTTTTATTACGTAATAACTCTTATTTTTATCCTTATTTCTATTATTATTATCGTAATTACTCTTATTTTTGTCCTTATTCCTATTTTGTCATCGTATTAACGCTTACTTTTATCCTTATTACTATTATTATTATCGTAATAACTCTTATGTTTGTCCTTATTCCTATTTTATCATCCTATTAACTCTTACTTTTATCCTTATTACTTTTATTATTATCGTTATAACTATTATTTTCAGCCATATTCCTATTCTTATTATGTAATAACTCTTATTTTTATCCTTATTTCTGTTATTATTATCATTATAACTATTACTTTCAGCCATATTCCTATTTTTATTATGTAATAACGCTTATTTTTATCCTTATTTCTATTATTATTATCGAAAGAACTCTTATTTTTATCCTTATAACTATTATTATTATCGTAATAACTCTTATTTTTGTCCTTATTCCTCTTTTATCATCGTATTAACTCTTACTTTGATCCTTATTACTATTATTATTATCGTAATAACTCTTATTTTCATCCTTACTTCTATTATTATTATCGTAATAACTCTTATTTTTGTCCTTATTCCTATTTTATCATCGTATTAACTCTTACTTTTATCCTTATTACTATTACTATTATCGTAATAACTCTTATTTTAATCCTTATTACTATTATTATTATGATTATAACTATTACTTTCAGCCATATTCCTATTTTTATTATGTAATAACTCTTATTTTTGTCCTTATTCCTATTTTATCATCGTATTAACTCTTACTTTTATCCTTATTACTACTATTATTATCGTAATAACTCTTATTTTTGTCCTTATTCCTATTTTGTCATCGTATTAACGCTTACTTTTATCCTTATTACTATTATTATTATCGGAATAACTCTTATGTTTGTCCTTATTCCTATTTTATCATCCTATTAACTCTTACTTTTATCCTTATTACTATTATTATTATCGTTAGAACTATTATTTTCAGCCATATTCCTATTCTTATTATGTAATAACTCTTATTTTTATCCTTATTTCTATTATTATTGTGATTATGTCTATTACTTTCAGCCATATTCCTATTTTTATTATGTAATAACACATATTTTTATCCTTATTTCCATTATTATTATCGTAATAACTCTTATTTTTATCCTTATAACTATTATCATTATCGTAATAACTCTTATTTTTATCCTTATTTCTATTATTATTATCGTAATAACTCTTATTTTTATTCTTATAGCTATTATTATTATCGTAATAACTCTCAGTTTTGTCCTTATGCCTATTTTATCATCGAATTAACTCTTACTTTTATGCTCATTACTATTATTATTATCGTAATAACTCTTATTTTTGTCCTTATTCCTATTTTATCATCGTATTAACTCTCACTTTTATCCTTATTACTATTATTATTATCGTAATAACTCTTATTTTTGTCCTTATTCCTATTTTATCATCGTATTAACTCCTACTTTTATCCTCATTACTATTATTATTATCGCAGTAACTCTTATTTTTATCCTTATTTCTATTATTATTATCGTAATAACTCTTATTTTTATCCTTATAACTATTATCATTATCGTAATAACTCTTATTTTTATCCTTATTTCTATTATTATTATCGTAATAACTCTTATTTTTATTCTTATAGCTATTATTATTATCGTAATAACTCTCAGTTTTGTCCTTATTCCTATTTTATCATCGAATTAACTCTCACTTTTATCCTTATTACTATTATTATTATCGTAATAACTCTTATTTTTGTCCTTATTCCTATTTTATCATCGTATTAACTCCTACTTTTATCCTCATTACTATTATTATTATCGTAATAACTCTTATTTTTATCCTTATTTCTATTATTATTATCGTAGTAACTCTTATTTTTATCCTTATAACTATTATTATTATCGTAATAACTCTTATTTTATCCTTATGACTATTATTATTATCGTAATAACTCTTATTTTTGTCCTTATTGCTATTATTATTATGATTATAACTATTACTTTTAGCCATATTCCTATTTTTATTATGTAATAACTCTTATTTTTATCCATATTTCTATTATTATTATCGTAATATCTCTTATGTTTGTCGGTATTCCTATTTTATCGTCCTATTAACTCTTACTTTTGTCCTCATTACTATTATTATTATCGTAATAACTCTTATTTTTATGCTTATTTGTTTTATTATTATCATTATAACTATTACTTTCAGCCATATTCCTATTTTTATTATGTAATAACTCCTATGTTTATCCATATTTCTATTATTATTATCGTAATAACTCTTATTTTTATCCTTATAACTATTATTATTATCGTAATAACTCTCATTTTTGTCCTTATTCGTATTTTATCATCGTGTTAACTCTTACTTTTATCCTTATTACCATTATTATTATCGTAATAACTCATATTTTTATCTTTATTTCTGTTATTATTATCATTATAACTATTACTTTCAGCCATATTCCTATTTTTATTACGTAATAACTCTTATTTTTATCCTTATTTCTATTATTATTATCGTAATTACTCTTATTTTTGTCCTTATTCCTATTTTGTCATCGTATTAACGCTTACTTTTATCCTTATTACTATTATTATTATCGTAATAACTCTTATGTTTGTCCTTATTCCTATTTTATCATCCTATTAACTCTTACTTTTATCCTTATTACTTTTATTATTATCGTTATAACTATTATTTTCAGCCATATTCCTATTCTTATTATGTAATAACTCTTATTTTTATCCTTATTTCTATTATTATTGTGATTATGTCTATTACTTTCAGCCATATTCCTATTTTTATTTTGTAATAACTCCTATTTTTATCCTTATTTCTATTATTATTATCGTAATAACTCTTATTTTTATCCTTATAACTATTATTATTATCGTAATAACTCTCATTTTTGTCCTTATTCGTATTTTATCATCGTATTAACTCTTACTTTTATCCTTATTACCATTAATATTATCGTAATAACTCTTATTTTTATTTTTATTTCTGTTATTATTATCATTATAACTATTACTTTCAGCCATATTCCTATTTTTATAACGTAATAACTCTTATTTTTATCCTTATTTCTATTATTATTATCGTAATAACTCTTATTTTTGTCCTTATTCCTATTTTGTCATCGTATTAACGCTTACTTTTATCCTTATTACTATTATTATTATCGTAATAACTCTTATGTTTGTCCTTATTCCTATTTTATCATCCTATTAACTCTTACTTTTATCCTTATTACTTTTATTATTATCGTTATAACTATTATTTTCAGCCATATTCCTATTCTTATTATGTAATAACTCTTATTTTTATCCTTATTTCTATTATTATTGTGATTATGTCTATTACTTTCAGCCATATTCCTACTTTAATTTTGTAATAACTCTTATTTTTATCCTTATTTCTATTATTATTATCGTAATAACTCTTATTTTTGTCCTTATTCCTATTTTATCATCGTATTAACTCCTACTTTTATCCTCATTACTATTATTATTATCGCAGTAACTCTTATTTTTATCCTTATTTCTATTATTATTATCGTAATAACTCTTATTTTTATCCTTATAACTATTATCATTATCGTAATAACTCTTATTTTTATCCTTATTTCTATTATTATTATCGTAATAACTCTTATTTTTATTCTTATAGCTATTATTATTATCGTAATAACTCTCAGTTTTGTCCTTATTCCTATTTTATCATCGAATTAACTCTTACTTTTATCCTCATTACTATTATTATTATCGTAATAACTCTTATTTTTATCCTTATTTCTATTATTATTGTCGTAGTAACTCTTATTTTTATCCTTATAACTATTATTATTATCGTAATAACTCTTATTTTATCCTTATAACTATTATTATTATCGTAATAACTCTTATTTTTGTCCTTATTGCTATTATTATTATGATTATAACTATTACTTTTAGCCATATTCCTATTTTTATTATGTAATAACACATATTTTTATCCATGTTTCTATTATTATTATCGTAATAACCGTTATTTTTATCCTTATAACTATTATTATTATCGTAATATCTCTTATGTTTGTCGGTATTCCTATTTTATCGTCCTATTAACTCTTACTTTTGTCCTCATTACTATTATTATTATCGTAATAACTCTTACTTTTATGCTTATTTGTTTTATTATTATCATTATAACTATTACTTTCAGCCATATTCCTATTTTTATTATGTAATAACTCTTATGTTTATCCATATTTCTATTATTATTATCGTAATAACTCTTATTTTTATCCTTATAACTATTATTATTATCGTAATAACTCTCATTTTTGTCCTTATTCGTATTTTATCATCGTATTAACTCTTACTTTTATCCTTATTACCATTATTATTATCGTAATAACTCATATTTTTATCTTTATTTCTGTTATTATTATCATTATAACTATTACTTTCAGCCATATTCCTATTTTTATTACGTAATAACTCTTATTTTTATCCTTATTTCTATTATTATTATCGTAATAACTCTTATTTTTGTCCTTATTCCTATTTTGTCATCGTATTAACGCTTACTTTTATCCTTATTACTATTATTATTATCGTAATAACTCTTATGTTTGTCCCTATTCCTATTTTATCATCCTATTAACTCTTACTTTTATCCTTATTACTTTTATTATTATCGTTATAACTATTATTTTCAGCCATATTCCTATTCTTATTATGTAATAACTCTTATTTTTATCCTTATTTCTATTATTATTGTGATTATGTCTATTACTTTCAGCCATATTCCTATTTTTATTTTGTAATAACTCTTATTTTTATCCTTATTTCTATTATTATTATCGTAATAACTCTTATTTTTATCCTTATAACTATTATTATTATCGTAATAACTCTCATTTTTGTCCTTATTCGTATTTTATCATCGTATTAACTCTTACTTTTATCCTTATTACCATTATTATTATCGTAATAACTCTTATTTTTATCTTTATTTCTGTTATTATTATCATTATAACTATTACTTTCAGCCATATTCCTTTTTTATTACGTAATAACTCTTATTTTTATCCTTATTTCTATTATTATTATCGTAATAACTCTTATTTTTGTCCTTATTCCTATTTTATCATCGTATTAACTCCTACTTTTATCCTCATTACTATTATTATTATCGCAGTAACTCTTATTTTTATCCTTATTTCTATTATTATTATCGTAATAACTCCTATTTTTATCCTTATTGCTATTATTATTATCGTAATAACTCTTATTTTTATCCTTATTTCTATTATTATTATCGTAGT
>CAMAOD020000025.1:0-56714 GCA_945859595.2 Megachile willughbiella | reverse complement strand
TTATAATAGTTATAAGGATAAAAATAAGAGTTATTACGATAATAATAATAGTAACAAGGGTAAAAGTAAAAGTTAATACGATTATAAAATAGGAATAAGGATAAAAATAAGAGTTATTACATAATAAAAATAGGAATAAGGCTGAAAATAATGGTTATAATGATAATAATAATAGAAATAAGGATAAAAATAAGAGTTATTACGATAATAATAATAGTTATAAGGATAAAAATAAGAGTTATTAGGATAATAATAATAGTTATAAGGATAAAAATAAGAGTTATTACGATAATAATAATAGCTATAAGGATAAAAATAAGAGTTATTACATAATAAAAATAGGAATATGGCTGAAAATAAGAGTTATTACATAATAAAAATAGGAATATGGCTGAAAGTAATAGTTATAATCATAATAATAATAGTAATAAGGATAAAAATAGGAGTTATTACGATAATAATAATAGTAATAAGGATAAAAGTAAGAGTTAATACGATGTTAAAATAGGAATAAGGACAAAAATAAGAGTTATTACGATAATAATAATAGTTATAAGGACAAAAATAAGAGTTATTACGATAATAATAATAGTTATAAGGATAAAAATAAGAGTTATTACGATAATAATAATAGAAATAAGGATAAAAATAAGCGTTATTACATAATAAAAATAGGAATATGGCTGAAAGTAATAGTTATAATGATAATAATAACAGAAATAAGGATAAAAATAAGAGTTAACACGATAATAATAATAGAAATAAGGATAAAAATAAGAGTTATTACGATAATAATAATAGAAATAAGGATAAAAATAAGAGTTATTACGATAATAGTAATAGTAATAAGGATAAAAATGAGAGTTTTTACGATAATTATAATAGTTATAAGGATAAAAATAAGAGTTATTACGATAATAATAATAGTAACAAGGGTAAAAGTAAAAGTTAATACGATTATAAAATAGGAATAAGGATAAAAATAAGAGTTATTACATAATAAAAATAGGAATAAGGCTGAAAATAATGGTTTTAATGATAATAATAATAGAAATAAGGATAAAAATAAGAGTTATTACGATAATAATAATAGTTATAAGGATAAAAATAAGAGTTATTAGGATAATAATAATAGATATAAGGATAAAAATAAGAGTTATTACGATAATAATAATAGCTATAAGGATAAAAATAAGAGTTATTACATAATAAAAATAGGAATATGGCTGAAAATAAGAGTTATTACATAATAAAAATAGGAATATGGCTGAAAGTAATAGTTATAATCATAATAATAATAGTAATAAGGATAAAAATAAGAGTTATTACGATAATAATAATAGTTATAAGGATAAAAATAAGAGTTATTACGATAATAATAATAGAAATAAGGATAAAAATAAGCGTTATTACATAATAAAAATAGGAATATGGCTGAAAGTAATAGTTATAATGATAATAATAACAGAAATAAGGATAAAAATAAGAGTTATTACGATAATAATAATAGAAATAAGGATAAAAATAAGCGTTATTACATAATAAAAATAGGAATAAGGCTGAAAATAATGGTTATAATGATAATAATAATAGAAATAAGGATAAAAATAAGAGTTATTACGATAATAATAATAGTTATAAGGATAAAAATAAGAGTTATTAGGATAATAATAATAGTTATAAGGATAAAAATAAGAGTTATTACGATAATAATAATAGCTATAAGGATAAAAATAAGAGTTATTACATAATAAAAATAGGAATATGGCTGAAAATAAGAGTTATTACATAATAAAAATAGGAATACGGCTGAAAGTAATAGTTATAATCATAATAATAATAGTAATAAGGATAAAAATAGGAGTTATTACGATAATAATAATAGTAATAAGGATAAAAGTAAGAGTTAATACGATGTTAAAATAGGAATAAGGACAAAAATAAGAGTTATTACTATAATAATAATAGTTATAAGGACAAAAATAAGAGTTATTACGATAATAATAATAGTTATAAGGATAAAAATAAGAGTTATTACGATAATAATAATAGAAATAAGGATAAAAATAAGCGTTATTACATAATAAAAATAGGAATATGGCTGAAAGTAATAGTTATAATGATAATAATAACAGAAATAAGGATAAAAATAAGAGTTATTACGATAATAATAATAGAAATAAGGATAAAAATAAGAGTTATTACGATAATAATAATAGCTATAAGGATAAAAATAAGAGTTATTACATAATAAAAATAGGAATATGGCTGAAAATAAGAGTTATTACATAATAAAAATAGGAATACGGCTGAAAGTAATAGTTATAATCATAATAATAATAGTAATAAGGATAAAAATAGGAGTTATTACGATAATAATAATAGTAATAAGGGTAAAAGTAAAAGTTAATACGATTATAAAATAGGAATAAGGATAAAAATAAGAGTTATTACATAATAAAAATAGGAATAAGGCTGAAAATAATGGTTTTAATGATAATAATAATAGAAATAAGGATAAAAATAAGAGTTATTACGATAATAATAATAGTTATAAGGATAAAAATAAGAGTTATTAGGATAATAATAATAGATATAAGGATAAAAATAAGAGTTATTACGATAATAATAATAGCTATAAGGATAAAAATAAGAGTTATTACATAATAAAAATAGGAATATGGCTGAAAATAAGAGTTATTACATAATAAAAATAGGAATATGGCTGAAAGTAATAGTTATAATCATAATAATAATAGTAATAAGGATAAAAATAAGAGTTATTACGATAATAATAATAGTTATAAGGATAAAAATAAGAGTTATTACGATAATAATAATAGAAATAAGGATAAAAATAAGCGTTATTACATAATAAAAATAGGAATATGGCTGAAAGTAATAGTTATAATGATAATAATAACAGAAATAAGGATAAAAATAAGAGTTATTACGATAATAATAATAGAAATAAGGATAAAAATAAGCGTTATTACATAATAAAAATAGGAATAAGGCTGAAAATAATGGTTATAATGATAATAATAATAGAAATAAGGATAAAAATAAGAGTTATTACGATAATAATAATAGTTATAAGGATAAAAATAAGAGTTATTAGGATAATAATAATAGTTATAAGGATAAAAATAAGAGTTATTACGATAATAATAATAGCTATAAGGATAAAAATAAGAGTTATTACATAATAAAAATAGGAATATGGCTGAAAATAAGAGTTATTACATAATAAAAATAGGAATACGGCTGAAAGTAATAGTTATAATCATAATAATAATAGTAATAAGGATAAAAATAGGAGTTATTACGATAATAATAATAGTAATAAGGATAAAAGTAAGAGTTAATACGATGTTAAAATAGGAATAAGGACAAAAATAAGAGTTATTACTATAATAATAATAGTTATAAGGACAAAAATAAGAGTTATTACGATAATAATAATAGTTATAAGGATAAAAATAAGAGTTATTACGATAATAATAATAGAAATAAGGATAAAAATAAGCGTTATTACATAATAAAAATAGGAATATGGCTGAAAGTAATAGTTATAATGATAATAATAACAGAAATAAGGATAAAAATAAGAGTTATTACGATAATAATAATAGAAATAAGGATAAAAATAAGCGTTATTACATAATAAAAATAGGAATATGGCTGAAAATAATGGTTATAATGATAATAATAATAGAAATAAGGATAAAAATTATAGTTATTACGATAATAATAATAGAAATACGGACGAAAATAAGAGTTATTACGATAATAATAATAGCTATAAGGATAAAAATAAGAGTTATTACATAATAAAAATAGGAATATGGCTGAAAGTAATAGTTATAATCATAATAATAATTGTAATAAGGATAAAAATAAGAGTTATTACGATAATAATAATAGAAATAAGGATAAAAATAAGAGTTATTGCATAATAAAAATAGGAATATGGCTGAAAGTAATAGTTATAATGATAATAATAACAGAAATAAGGATAAAAATAAGAGTTATTGCGATAATAATAATAGAAATAAGGATAAAAATAAGAGTTATTACGATAATAGTAATAGTAATAAGGATAAAAATAAGAGTTATTACGATAATTATAATAGTTATAAGGATAAAAATAAGAGTTATTACGATAATAATAATAGTAACAAGGGTAAAAGTAAAAGTTAATACGATTATAAAATAGGAATAAGGATAAAAATAAGAGTTATTACATAATAAAAATAGGAATAAGGCTGAAAATAATGGTTATAATGATAATAATAATAGAAATAAGGATAAAAATAAGAGTTATTACGATAATAATAATAGTTATAAGGATAAAAATAAGAGTTATTAGGATAATAATAATAGTTATAAGGATAAAAAAAAGAGTTATTACGATAATAATAATAGAAATAAGGATAAAAATAAGCGTTATTACATAATAAAAATAGGAATATGGTTGAAAGTAATAGTTATAATGATAATAATAACAGAGATAAGAATAAAAATAAGAGTTATTACGATAATAATAACAGAAATATGGATAAACATAGGAGTTATTACATAATAAAAATAGGCATATGGCTGAAAGTAATAGTTATAATGATAATAATAACAGAAGTAAGGATAAAAATAAGAGTTATTACGATAATAATAATAGAAACAAGGATAAAAATAAGAGTTATTACGATAATAATAATAGAAATAAGGATAAAAATAAGTGTCATTACATAATAAAAATAGGAATATGGCTGAAAGTAATAGTTATAATCATAATAATAATAGTAATAAGGATAAATATAAGAGTTATTACGATAATAATAATAGTAATAAGGATAAAAGTAAGAGTTAATACGATGTTAAAATAGGAATAAGGACAAAAATAAGAGTTATTACGATAATAATAATACTTATAAGGATAAAAATAAGAGTTATGACGATAATAATAATAGAAATAAGGATAAAAATAAGAGTTATTACGATAATAGTAATAGTAATAGGGATAAAAATAAGAGTTATTACGATAATAATAATAGAAATAAGGATAAAAATAAGCGTTATAACATAATAAAAATAGGAATATGGCTGAAAATAATGGTTATAATGATAATAATAATAGAAATAAGGATAAAAATAATAGTTATTACGATAATAATAATAGAAATAAGGACGAAAATAAGAGTTATTACGATAATAATAATAGTTATAAGGATAAAAATAAGAGTTATTACGATAATAATAATAGCTATAAGGATAAAAATAAGAGTTATTTCGATAATAATAATAGAAATAAGGATAAAAATAAGAGTTATTACATAATAAAAATAGGAATATGGCTGAAAGTAATAGTTATAATCATAATAATAATAGTAATAAGGATAAAAATAAGAGTTATTACGATAATAATAATAGTTATAAGGATAAAAATAAGAGTTATTACGATAATAATAATAGAAATAAGGATAAAAATAAGCGTTATTACATAATAAAAATAGGAATATGGCTGAAAGTAATAGTTATAATGATAATAATAACAGAAATAAGGATAAAAATAAGAGTTATTACGATAATAATAATAGAAATAAGGATAAAAATAAGCGTTATTACATAATAAAAATAGGAATAAGGCTGAAAATAATGGTTATAATGATAATAATAATAGAAATAAGGATAAAAATAAGAGTTATTACGATAATAATAATAGTTATAAGGATAAAAATAAGAGTTATTAGGATAATAATAATAGTTATAAGGATAAAAATAAGAGTTATTACGATAATAATAATAGCTATAAGGATAAAAATAAGAGTTATTACATAATAAAAATAGGAATATGGCTGAAAATAAGAGTTATTACATAATAAAAATAGGAATACGGCTGAAAGTAATAGTTATAATCATAATAATAATAGTAATAAGGATAAAAATAGGAGTTATTACGATAATAATAATAGTAATAAGGATAAAAGTAAGAGTTAATACGATGTTAAAATAGGAATAAGGACAAAAATAAGAGTTATTACTATAATAATAATAGTTATAAGGACAAAAATAAGAGTTATTACGATAATAATAATAGTTATAAGGATAAAAATAAGAGTTATTACGATAATAATAATAGAAATAAGGATAAAAATAAGCGTTATTACATAATAAAAATAGGAATATGGCTGAAAGTAATAGTTATAATGATAATAATAACAGAAATAAGGATAAAAATAAGAGTTATTACGATAATAATAATAGAAATAAGGATAAAAATAAGAGTTATTACGATAATAATAATAGCTATAAGGATAAAAATAAGAGTTATTACATAATAAAAATAGGAATATGGCTGAAAATAAGAGTTATTACATAATAAAAATAGGAATACGGCTGAAAGTAATAGTTATAATCATAATAATAATAGTAATAAGGATAAAAATAGGAGTTATTACGATAATAATAATAGTAATAAGGGTAAAAGTAAAAGTTAATACGATTATAAAATAGGAATAAGGATAAAAATAAGAGTTATTACATAATAAAAATAGGAATAAGGCTGAAAATAATGGTTTTAATGATAATAATAATAGAAATAAGGATAAAAATAAGAGTTATTACGATAATAATAATAGTTATAAGGATAAAAATAAGAGTTATTAGGATAATAATAATAGATATAAGGATAAAAATAAGAGTTATTACGATAATAATAATAGCTATAAGGATAAAAATAAGAGTTATTACATAATAAAAATAGGAATATGGCTGAAAATAAGAGTTATTACATAATAAAAATAGGAATATGGCTGAAAGTAATAGTTATAATCATAATAATAATAGTAATAAGGATAAAAATAAGAGTTATTACGATAATAATAATAGTTATAAGGATAAAAATAAGAGTTATTACGATAATAATAATAGAAATAAGGATAAAAATAAGCGTTATTACATAATAAAAATAGGAATATGGCTGAAAGTAATAGTTATAATGATAATAATAACAGAAATAAGGATAAAAATAAGAGTTATTACGATAATAATAATAGAAATAAGGATAAAAATAAGCGTTATTACATAATAAAAATAGGAATAAGGCTGAAAATAATGGTTATAATGATAATAATAATAGAAATAAGGATAAAAATAAGAGTTATTACGATAATAATAATAGTTATAAGGATAAAAATAAGAGTTATTAGGATAATAATAATAGTTATAAGGATAAAAATAAGAGTTATTACGATAATAATAATAGCTATAAGGATAAAAATAAGAGTTATTACATAATAAAAATAGGAATATGGCTGAAAATAAGAGTTATTACATAATAAAAATAGGAATACGGCTGAAAGTAATAGTTATAATCATAATAATAATAGTAATAAGGATAAAAATAGGAGTTATTACGATAATAATAATAGTAATAAGGATAAAAGTAAGAGTTAATACGATGTTAAAATAGGAATAAGGACAAAAATAAGAGTTATTACTATAATAATAATAGTTATAAGGACAAAAATAAGAGTTATTACGATAATAATAATAGTTATAAGGATAAAAATAAGAGTTATTACGATAATAATAATAGAAATAAGGATAAAAATAAGCGTTATTACATAATAAAAATAGGAATATGGCTGAAAGTAATAGTTATAATGATAATAATAACAGAAATAAGGATAAAAATAAGAGTTATTACGATAATAATAATAGAAATAAGGATAAAAATAAGAGTTATTACGATAATAATAATACTTATAAGGATAAAAATAAGAGTTATGACGATAATAATAATAGAAATAAGGATAAAAATAAGAGTTATTACGATAATAGTAATAGTAATAGGGATAAAAATAAGAGTTATTACGATAATAATAATAGAAATAAGGATAAAAATAAGCGTTATAACATAATAAAAATAGGAATATGGCTGAAAATAATGGTTATAATGATAATAATAATAGAAATAAGGATAAAAATAATAGTTATTACGATAATAATAATAGAAATAAGGACGAAAATAAGAGTTATTACGATAATAATAATAGTTATAAGGATAAAAATAAGAGTTATTACGATAATAATAATAGCTATAAGGATAAAAATAAGAGTTATTTCGATAATAATAATAGAAATAAGGATAAA
The DNA here is from genome assembly GCA_945859595.2 of Megachile willughbiella. Lineage (NCBI taxonomy): Eukaryota > Metazoa > Arthropoda > Insecta > Hymenoptera > Megachilidae > Megachile > Megachile willughbiella. The sequence continues at coordinate 48,560 of CAMAOD020000025.1, read as the reverse complement.
AATAAGAGTTATTACATAATAAAAATAGGAATATGGCTGAAAGTAATAGTTATAATCATAATAATAATAGTAATAAGGATAAAAATAAGAGTTATTACGATAATAATAATAGTAATAAGGATAAAAGTAAGAGTTACTACGATGTTAAAATAGGAATAATGACAAAAATAACAGTTATTACGATAATAATAATAGTTATAAGGACAAAAATAAGAGTTATTACGATAATAATAATAGTTATATGGACAAAAATAAGAGTTATTACGATAATAATAATAGAAATAAGGATAAAAATAAGCGTTATTACATAATAAAAATAGGAATATGGCTGAAGGTAATAGTTATAATGATAATAATAACAGAAATAAGGATAAAAATAAGAGTTAATACGATAATAATAATAGAAATAAAGATAAAAATAAGTGTTATTACATATTAAAAATAGGAATATGGCTGAAAGTAATAGTTATAATCATAATAATAATAGTAATAAGGATAAATATAAGAGTTATTACGATAATAATAATAGTAATAAGGATAAAAGTAAGAGTTAATACGATGTTAAAATAGGAATAAGGACAAAAATAAGAGTTATTACGATAATAATAATACTTATAAGGATAAAAATAAGAGTTATGACGATAATAATAATAGAAATAAGGATAAAAATAAGAGTTATTACGATAATAGTAATAGTAATAGGGATAAAAATAAGAGTTATTACGATAATAATAATAGAAATAAGGATAAAAATAAGCGTTATTACATAATAAAAATAGGAATATGGCTGAAAATAATGGTTATAATGATAATAATAATAGAAATAAGGATAAAAATAATAGTTATTACGATAATAATAATAGAAATAAGGACGAAAATAAGAGTTATTACGATAATAATAATAGTTATAAGGATAAAAATAAGAGTTATTACGATAATAATAATAGCTATAAGGATAAAAATAAGAGTTACTACGATAATAATAATAGAAATAAGGATAAAAATAAGAGTTATTACATAATAAAAATAGGAATATGGCTGAAAGTAATAGTTATAATCATAATAATAATTGTAATAAGGATAAAAATAAGAGTTATTACGATAATAGTAATAGAAATAAGGATAAAGATAAGAGTTATTGCATAATAAAAATAGGAATATGGCTGAAAGTAATAGTTATAATGATAATAATAACAGAAATAAGGATAAAAATAAGAGTTATTGCGATAATAATAATAGAAATAAGGATAAAAATAAGAGTTATTACGATAATAGTAATAGTAATAAGGATAAAAATAAGAGTTATTACGATAATTATAATAGTTATAAGGATAAAAATAAGAGTTATTACGATAATAATAATAGCTATAAGGATAAAAATAAGAGTTATTACATAATAAAAATAGGAATATGGCTGAAAATAAGAGTTATTACATAATAAAAATAGGAATATGGCTGAAAGTAATAGTTATAATCATAATAATAATAGTAATAAGGATAAAAATAGGAGTTATTACGATAATAATAATAGTAATAAGGATAAAAGTAAGAGTTAATACGATGTTAAAATAGGAATAAGGACGAAAATAAGAGTTATTACGATAATAAAAATAGGAATAAGGATAAAAATAAGAGTTATTACGATAATAATAATAGAAACAAGCATAAAAATAAGAGTTATTACGATAATAATAATAGAAATAAGGACGAAAGTAAGAGTTAATACGATGATAAAATAGGAATAAGGACAAAAATAAGAGTTATTACGATAATGATAATAGTTATAAGGATAAAAATAAGAGTTATTACGATAATAATAATAGAAATAAGGATAAAAATAAGCGTTATTACATAATAAAAATAGGAATATGGTTGAAAGTAATAGTTATAATGATAATAATAACAGAGATAAGAATAAAAATAAGAGTTATTACGATAATAATAACAGAAATATGGATAAACATAGGAGTTATTACATAATAAAAATAGGAATATGGCTGAAAATAAGAGTTATTACATAATAAAAATAGGAATATGGCTGAAAGTAATAGTTATAATCATAATAATAATAGTAATAAGGATAAAAATAAGAGTTATTACGATAATAATAATAGTAATAAGGATAAAAGTAAGAGTTAATACGATGTTAAAATAGGAATAATGACAAAAATAACAGTTATTACGATAATAATAATAGTTATAAGGACAAAAATAAGAGTTATTACGATAATAATAATAGTTATACGGATAAAAATAAGAGTTATTACGATAATAATAATAGAAATAAGGATAAAAATAAGCGTTATTACATAATAAAAATAGGAATATGGCTGAAAGTAATAGTTATAATGATAATAATAACAGAAATAAGGATAAAAATAAGAGTTATTACGATAATAATAATAGAAATAAGGATAAAAATAAGAGTTATTACGATAATAGTAATAGTAATAAGGATAAAAATGAGAGTTATTACGATAATTATAATAGTTATAAGGATAAAAATAAGAGTTATTACGATAATAATAATAGTAACAAGGGTAAAAGTAAAAGTTAATACGATTATAAAATAGGAATAAGGATAAAAATAAGAGTTATTACATAATAAAAATAGGAATAAGGCTGAAAATAATGGTTATAATGATAATAATAATAGAAATAAGGATAAAAATAAGAGTTATTACGATAATAATAATAGTTATAAGGATAAAAATAAGAGTTATTAGGATAATAATAATAGTTATAAGGATAAAAATAAGAGTTATTACGATAATAATAATAGCTATAAGGATAAAAATAAGAGTTATTACATAATAAAAATAGGAATATGGCTGAAAATAAGAGTTATTACATAATAAAAATAGGAATATGGCTGAAAGTAATAGTTATAATCATAATAATAATAGTAATAAGGATAAAAATAGGAGTTATTACGATAATAATAATAGTAATAAGGATAAAAGTAAGAGTTAATACGATGTTAAAATAGGAATAAGGACAAAAATAAGAGTTATTACGATAATAATAATAGTTATAAGGACAAAAATAAGAGTTATTACGATAATAATAATAGTTATAAGGATAAAAATAAGAGTTATTACGATAATAATAATAGAAATAAGGATAAAAATAAGCGTTATTACATAATAAAAATAGGAATATGGCTGAAAGTAATAGTTATAATGATAATAATAACAGAAATAAGGATAAAAATAAGAGTTAACACGATAATAATAATAGAAATAAGGATAAAAATAAGAGTTATTACGATAATAATAATAGAAATAAGGATAAAAATAAGAGTTATTACGATAATAGTAATAGTAATAAGGATAAAAATGAGAGTTTTTACGATAATTATAATAGTTATAAGGATAAAAATAAGAGTTATTACGATAATAATAATAGTAACAAGGGTAAAAGTAAAAGTTAATACGATTATAAAATAGGAATAAGGATAAAAATAAGAGTTATTACATAATAAAAATAGGAATAAGGCTGAAAATAATGGTTTTAATGATAATAATAATAGAAATAAGGATAAAAATAAGAGTTATTACGATAATAATAATAGTTATAAGGATAAAAATAAGAGTTATTAGGATAATAATAATAGATATAAGGATAAAAATAAGAGTTATTACGATAATAATAATAGCTATAAGGATAAAAATAAGAGTTATTACATAATAAAAATAGGAATATGGCTGAAAATAAGAGTTATTACATAATAAAAATAGGAATATGGCTGAAAGTAATAGTTATAATCATAATAATAATAGTAATAAGGATAAAAATAAGAGTTATTACGATAATAATAATAGTTATAAGGATAAAAATAAGAGTTATTACGATAATAATAATAGAAATAAGGATAAAAATAAGCGTTATTACATAATAAAAATAGGAATATGGCTGAAAGTAATAGTTATAATGATAATAATAACAGAAATAAGGATAAAAATAAGAGTTATTACGATAATAATAATAGAAATAAGGATAAAAATAAGCGTTATTACATAATAAAAATAGGAATAAGGCTGAAAATAATGGTTATAATGATAATAATAATAGAAATAAGGATAAAAATAAGAGTTATTACGATAATAATAATAGTTATAAGGATAAAAATAAGAGTTATTAGGATAATAATAATAGTTATAAGGATAAAAATAAGAGTTATTACGATAATAATAATAGCTATAAGGATAAAAATAAGAGTTATTACATAATAAAAATAGGAATATGGCTGAAAATAAGAGTTATTACATAATAAAAATAGGAATACGGCTGAAAGTAATAGTTATAATCATAATAATAATAGTAATAAGGATAAAAATAGGAGTTATTACGATAATAATAATAGTAATAAGGATAAAAGTAAGAGTTAATACGATGTTAAAATAGGAATAAGGACAAAAATAAGAGTTATTACTATAATAATAATAGTTATAAGGACAAAAATAAGAGTTATTACGATAATAATAATAGTTATAAGGATAAAAATAAGAGTTATTACGATAATAATAATAGAAATAAGGATAAAAATAAGCGTTATTACATAATAAAAATAGGAATATGGCTGAAAGTAATAGTTATAATGATAATAATAACAGAAATAAGGATAAAAATAAGAGTTATTACGATAATAATAATAGAAATAAGGATAAAAATAAGAGTTATTACGATAATAATAATAGCTATAAGGATAAAAATAAGAGTTATTACATAATAAAAATAGGAATATGGCTGAAAATAAGAGTTATTACATAATAAAAATAGGAATACGGCTGAAAGTAATAGTTATAATCATAATAATAATAGTAATAAGGATAAAAATAGGAGTTATTACGATAATAATAATAGTAATAAGGGTAAAAGTAAAAGTTAATACGATTATAAAATAGGAATAAGGATAAAAATAAGAGTTATTACATAATAAAAATAGGAATAAGGCTGAAAATAATGGTTTTAATGATAATAATAATAGAAATAAGGATAAAAATAAGAGTTATTACGATAATAATAATAGTTATAAGGATAAAAATAAGAGTTATTAGGATAATAATAATAGATATAAGGATAAAAATAAGAGTTATTACGATAATAATAATAGCTATAAGGATAAAAATAAGAGTTATTACATAATAAAAATAGGAATATGGCTGAAAATAAGAGTTATTACATAATAAAAATAGGAATATGGCTGAAAGTAATAGTTATAATCATAATAATAATAGTAATAAGGATAAAAATAAGAGTTATTACGATAATAATAATAGTTATAAGGATAAAAATAAGAGTTATTACGATAATAATAATAGAAATAAGGATAAAAATAAGCGTTATTACATAATAAAAATAGGAATATGGCTGAAAGTAATAGTTATAATGATAATAATAACAGAAATAAGGATAAAAATAAGAGTTATTACGATAATAATAATAGAAATAAGGATAAAAATAAGCGTTATTACATAATAAAAATAGGAATAAGGCTGAAAATAATGGTTATAATGATAATAATAATAGAAATAAGGATAAAAATAAGAGTTATTACGATAATAATAATAGTTATAAGGATAAAAATAAGAGTTATTAGGATAATAATAATAGTTATAAGGATAAAAATAAGAGTTATTACGATAATAATAATAGCTATAAGGATAAAAATAAGAGTTATTACATAATAAAAATAGGAATATGGCTGAAAATAAGAGTTATTACATAATAAAAATAGGAATACGGCTGAAAGTAATAGTTATAATCATAATAATAATAGTAATAAGGATAAAAATAGGAGTTATTACGATAATAATAATAGTAATAAGGATAAAAGTAAGAGTTAATACGATGTTAAAATAGGAATAAGGACAAAAATAAGAGTTATTACTATAATAATAATAGTTATAAGGACAAAAATAAGAGTTATTACGATAATAATAATAGTTATAAGGATAAAAATAAGAGTTATTACGATAATAATAATAGAAATAAGGATAAAAATAAGCGTTATTACATAATAAAAATAGGAATATGGCTGAAAGTAATAGTTATAATGATAATAATAACAGAAATAAGGATAAAAATAAGAGTTATTACGATAATAATAATAGAAATAAGGATAAAAATAAGCGTTATTACATAATAAAAATAGGAATATGGCTGAAAATAATGGTTATAATGATAATAATAATAGAAATAAGGATAAAAATTATAGTTATTACGATAATAATAATAGAAATACGGACGAAAATAAGAGTTATTACGATAATAATAATAGCTATAAGGATAAAAATAAGAGTTATTACATAATAAAAATAGGAATATGGCTGAAAGTAATAGTTATAATCATAATAATAATTGTAATAAGGATAAAAATAAGAGTTATTACGATAATAATAATAGAAATAAGGATAAAAATAAGAGTTATTGCATAATAAAAATAGGAATATGGCTGAAAGTAATAGTTATAATGATAATAATAACAGAAATAAGGATAAAAATAAGAGTTATTGCGATAATAATAATAGAAATAAGGATAAAAATAAGAGTTATTACGATAATAGTAATAGTAATAAGGATAAAAATAAGAGTTATTACGATAATTATAATAGTTATAAGGATAAAAATAAGAGTTATTACGATAATAATAATAGTAACAAGGGTAAAAGTAAAAGTTAATACGATTATAAAATAGGAATAAGGATAAAAATAAGAGTTATTACATAATAAAAATAGGAATAAGGCTGAAAATAATGGTTATAATGATAATAATAATAGAAATAAGGATAAAAATAAGAGTTATTACGATAATAATAATAGTTATAAGGATAAAAATAAGAGTTATTAGGATAATAATAATAGTTATAAGGATAAAAAAAAGAGTTATTACGATAATAATAATAGAAATAAGGATAAAAATAAGCGTTATTACATAATAAAAATAGGAATATGGTTGAAAGTAATAGTTATAATGATAATAATAACAGAGATAAGAATAAAAATAAGAGTTATTACGATAATAATAACAGAAATATGGATAAACATAGGAGTTATTACATAATAAAAATAGGCATATGGCTGAAAGTAATAGTTATAATGATAATAATAACAGAAGTAAGGATAAAAATAAGAGTTATTACGATAATAATAATAGAAACAAGGATAAAAATAAGAGTTATTACGATAATAATAATAGAAATAAGGATAAAAATAAGTGTCATTACATAATAAAAATAGGAATATGGCTGAAAGTAATAGTTATAATCATAATAATAATAGTAATAAGGATAAATATAAGAGTTATTACGATAATAATAATAGTAATAAGGATAAAAGTAAGAGTTAATACGATGTTAAAATAGGAATAAGGACAAAAATAAGAGTTATTACGATAATAATAATACTTATAAGGATAAAAATAAGAGTTATGACGATAATAATAATAGAAATAAGGATAAAAATAAGAGTTATTACGATAATAGTAATAGTAATAGGGATAAAAATAAGAGTTATTACGATAATAATAATAGAAATAAGGATAAAAATAAGCGTTATAACATAATAAAAATAGGAATATGGCTGAAAAATAATGGTTATAATGATAATAATAATAGAAATAAGGATAAAAATAATAGTTATTACGATAATAATAATAGAAATAAGGACGAAAATAAGAGTTATTACGATAATAATAATAGTTATAAGGATAAAAATAAGAGTTATTACGATAATAATAATAGCTATAAGGATAAAAATAAGAGTTATTTCGATAATAATAATAGAAATAAGGATAAAAATAAGAGTTATTACATAATAAAAATAGGAATATGGCTGAAAGTAATAGTTATAATCATAATAATAATAGTAATAAGGATAAAAATAAGAGTTATTACGATAATAATAATAGTAATAAGGATAAAAGTAAGAGTTACTACGATGTTAAAATAGGAATAATGACAAAAATAACAGTTATTACGATAATAATAATAGTTATAAGGACAAAAATAAGAGTTATTACGATAATAATAATAGTTATATGGATAAAAATAAGAGTTATTACGATAATAATAATAGAAATAAGGATAAAAATAAGCGTTATTACATAATAAAAATAGGAATATGGCTGAAAGTAATAGTTATAATGATAATAATAACAGAAATAAGGATAAAAATAAGAGTTAATACGATAATAATAATAGAAATAAGGATAAAAATAAGTGTTATTACATATTAAAAATAGGAATATGGCTGAAAGTAATAGTTATAATCATAATAATAATTGTAATAAGGATAAAAATAAGAGTTATTACGATAATAATAATAGAAATAAGGATAAAAATAAGAGTTATTACATAATAAAAATAGGAATATGGCTGAAAGTAATAGTTATAATCATAATAATAATTGTAATAAGGATAAAAATAAGAGTTATTACGATAATAGTAATAGAAATAAGGATAAAGATAAGAGTTATTGCATAATAAAAATAGGAATATGGCTGAAAGTAATAGTTATAATGATAATAATAACAGAAATAAGGATAAAAATAAGAGTTATTGCGATAATAATAATAGAAATAAGGATAAAAATAAGAGTTATTACGATAATAGTAATAGTAATAAGGATAAAAATAAGAGTTATTACGATAATTATAATAGTTATAAGGATAAAAATAAGAGTTATTACGATAATAATAATAGTAACAAGGGTAAAAGTAAAAGTTAATACGATTATAAAATAGGAATAAGGATAAAAATAAGAGTTATTACATAATAAAAATAGGAATAAGGCTGAAAATAATGGTTATAATGATAATAATAATAGAAATAAGGATAAAAATAAGAGTTATTACGATAATAATAATAGTTATAAGGATAAAAATAAGAGTTATTAGGATAATAATAATAGTTATAAGGATAAAAATAAGAGTTATTACGATAATAATAATAGAAATAAGGATAAAAATAAGCGTTATTACATAATAAAAATAGGAATATGGTTGAAAGTAATAGTTATAATGATAATAATAACAGAGATAAGAATAAAAATAAGAGTTATTACGATAATAATAATAGCTATAAGGATAAAAATAAGAGTTATTACATAATAAAAATAGGAATATGGCTGAAAGTAATAGTTATAATGATAATAATAACAGAAATAAGGATAAAAATAAGAGTTATTGCGATAATAATAATAGAAATAAGGATAAAAATAAGAGTTATTACGATAATAGTAATAGTAATAAGGATAAAAATAAGAGTTATTACGATAATTATAATAGTTATAAGGATAAAAATAAGAGTTATTACGATAATAATAATAGTAACAAGGGTAAAAGTAAAAGTTAATACGATTATAAAATAGGAATAAGGATAAAAATAAGAGTTATTACATAATAAAAATAGGAATAAGGCTGAAAATAATGGTTATAATGATAATAATAATAGAAATAAGGATAAAAATAAGAGTTATTACGATAATAATAATAGTTATAAGGATAAAAATAAGAGTTATTAGGATAATAATAATAGTTATAAGGATAAAAATAAGAGTTATTACGATAATAAAAATAGAAATAAGGATAAAAATAAGCGTTATTACATAATAAAAATAGGAATATGGTTGAAAGTAATAGTTATAATGATAATAATAACAGAGATAAGAATAAAAACAAGAGTTATTACGATAATAATAACAGAAATATGGATAAACATAGGAGTTATTACATAATAAAAATAGGAATATGGCTGAAAGTAATAGTTATAATGATAATAATAACAGAAATAAGGATAAAAATAAGAGTTATTACGATAATAATAATAGAAACAAGGATAAAAATAAGAGTTATTACGATAATAATAATAGAAATAAGGATAAAAATAAGTGTTATTACATAATAAAAATAGGAATATGGCTGAAAGTAATAGTTATAATCATAATAATAATAGTAATAAGGATAAATATAAGAGTTATTACGATAATAATAATAGTAATAAGGATAAAAGTAAGAGTTAATACGATGTTAAAATAGGAATAAGGACAAAAATAAGAGTTATTACGATAATAATAATACTTATAAGGATAAAAATAAGAGTTATGACGATAATAATAATAGAAATAAGGATAAAAATAAGAGTTATTACGATAATAGTAATAGTAATAGGGATAAAAATAAGAGTTATTACGATAATAATAATAGAAATAAGGATAAAAATAAGCGTTATTACATAATAAAAATAGGAATATGGCTGAAAATAATGGTTATAATGATAATAATAATAGAAATAAGGATAAAAATAATAGTTATTACGATAATAATAATAGAAATAAGGACGAAAATAAGAGTTATTACGATAATAATAATAGTTATAAGGATAAAAATAAGAGTTATTACGATAATAATAATAGCTATAAGGTTAAAAATAAGAGTTACTACGATAAAAATAATAGAAATAAGGATAAAAATAAGAGTTATTACATAATAAAAATAGGAATATGGCTGAAAGTAATAGTTATAATCATAATAATAATTGTAATAAGGATAAAAATAAGAGTTATTACGATAATAGTAATAGAAATAAGGATAAAGATAAGAGTTATTGCATAATAAAAATAGGAATATGGCTGAAAGTAATAGTTATAATGATAATAATAACAGAAATAAGGATAAAAATAAGAGTTATTGCGATAATAATAATAGAAATAAGGATAAAAATAAGAGTTATTACGATAATAGTAATAGTAATAAGGATAAAAATAAGAGTTATTACGATAATTATAATAGTTATAAGGATAAAAATAAGAGTTATTACGATAATAATAATAGTAACAAGGGTAAAAGTAAAAGTTAATACGATTATAAAATAGGAATAAGGATAAAAATAAGAGTTATTACATAATAAAAATAGGAATAAGGCTGAAAATAATGGTTATAATGATAATAATAATAGAAATAAGGATAAAAATAAGAGTTATTACGATAATAATAATAGTTATAAGGATAAAAATAAGAGTTATTAGGATAATAATAATAGTTATAAGGATAAAAATAAGAGTTATTACGATAATAATAATAGAAATAAGGATAAAAATAATCGTTATTACATAATAAAAATAGGAATATGGTTGAAAGTAATAGTTATAATGATAATAATAACAGAGATAAGAATAAAAATAAGAGTTATTACGATAATAATAATAGCTATAAGGATAAAAATAAGAGTTATTACAAAATAAAAATAGGAATATGGCTGAAAATAAGAGTTATTACATAATAAAAATAGGAATATGGCTGAAAGTAATAGTTATAATCATAATAATAATAGTAATAAGGATAAAAATAGGAGTTATTACGATAATAATAATAGTAATAAGGATAAAAGTAAGAGTTAATACGATGTCAAAATAGGAATAAGGACAAAAATAAGAGTTATTACGATAATAATAATAGTTATAAGGACAAAAATAAGAGTTATTACGATAATAATAATAGTTATAAGGATAAAAATAAGAGTTATTACGATAATAATAATAGAAATAAGGATAAAAATAAGCGTTATTACATAATAAAAATAGGAATATGGCTGAAAGTAATAGTTATAATGATAATAATAACAGAAATAAGGATAAAAATAGGAGTTATTACGATAATAATAATAGAAATAAGGACGAAAATAAGAGTTATTACGATAATAAAAATAGGAATAAGGATAAAAATAAGAGTTATTACGATAATAATAGTAGAAATAAGCATAAAAATAAGAGTTATTACGATAATAATAATAGTAATAAGGATAAAAGTAAGAGTTAATACGATGATAAATAGGAATAAGGACAAAAATAAGAGTTATTACGATAATGATGAGTTATTACGATAATAATAATAGAAACAAGGATAAAAATAAGAGTTATTACGATAATAATAATAGAAATAAGGATAAAAATAAGAGTTATTACATAATAAGGATAGGAATATGGCTGAAAATAATAGTTATAACGATAATAATAATAGTAATAAGGATAAGAGTAAGCGTTAATACGATGACAAAATAGGAATAAGGACAAAAATAAGAGTTATTACGATAATAATAGTAGTAAGAAGGATAAAAGTAAGAGTTAATACGATGATAAAATAGGAATAAGGACAAAAATAAGAGTTATTACGATAATAATAATAGTTATAAGGATAAAAATAAGAGTTATTACGATAATGATAATAGATATAAGGATAAAAATAACAGTTATTACGATAATAATAATAGAAATAAGGATAAAAATAAGCGTTATTACATAATAAAAATAGGAATATGGTTGAAAGTAATAGTTATAATGATAATAATAACAGAAATAAGCATAAAAATAAGTGTTATTACGATAATAATAATAGTAATAAGGATAAAAGTAAGAGTTAATACGATTATAAAATAGGAATAAGGACAAAAATAAGAGTTATTACGATAATAATAATAGTTATAAGGATAAAAGTAAGAGTTAATACGATGATAAAATAGGAATAAGGACAAAAATAAGAGTTATTACGATAATAATAATAGTTATAAGGATAAAAATAAGAGTTATTACGATAATAATAATAGTTATAAGGATAAAAATAAGAGTTATTACGATAATAATAATAGCTATAAGGATAAAAATAAGAGTTATTACATAATAAAAATAGAAACATGGCTGAAAATAAGAGTTATTACATAATAAAAATAGGAATATGGCTGAAAGTAATAGTTATAATGATAATAATAACAGAAATAAGGATAAAAATAAGAGTTATTGCGATAGTAATAATAGTAATAAGGATAAAAGTAAGAGTTAATACGATGACAAAATAGGAATAAGGACAAAAATAAGAGTTATTACGATAATGATAATAGTTATAAGGATAACAATAAGAGTTATTACGATAATAATAATAGCTATAAGGATAAAAATAAGAGTTATTACATAATAAAAATAGGAATATGGCTGAAAATAAGAGTTATTACATAATAAAAATAGGAATATGGCTGAAAGTAATAGTTATAATCATAATAATAATAGTAATAAGGATAAAAGTAAGCGTTAATACGATGACAAAATAGGAATAAGGATAAAAATAAGAGTTATTACGATAATAATAAGAGTAATAAGGATAAAAGTAAGAGTTAATACGATGTTAAAATAGGAATAAGGACAAAAATAAGAGTTATTACGATAATAATAATAGTTATAAGGACAAAAATAAGAGTTATTACGATAATAATAATAGTTATAAGGATAAAAATAAGAGTTATTACGATAATAATAATAGAAATAAGGATAAAAATAAGCGTTATTACATAATAAAAATAGGAATATGGCTGAAAGTAATAGTTATAATGATAATAATAACAGAAATAAGGATAAAAATAAGAGTTATTACGATAATAATAATAGAAATAAGGATAAAAATAAGCGTTATTACATAATAAAAATAGGAATATGGCTGAAAGTAATAGTTATAATCATAATAATAATAGTAATAAGGATAAAAGTAAGCGTTAATACGATGACAAAATAGGAATAAGGATAAAAATAAGAGTTATTACGATAATAATAAGAGTAATAAGGATAAAAGTAAGAGTTAATACGATGTTAAAATAGGAATAAGGACAAAAATAAGAGTTATTACGATAATAATAATAGTTATAAGGACAAAAATAAGAGTTATTACGATAATAATAATAGTTATAAGGATAAAAATAAGAGTTATTACGATAATAATAATAGAAATAAGGATAAAAATAAGCGTTATTACATAATAAAAATAGGAATATGGCTGAAAGTAATAGTTATAATGATAATAATAACAGAAATAAGGATAAAAATAAGAGTTATTACGATAATAATAATAGAAATAAGGATAAAAATAAGCGTTATTACATAATAAAAATAGGAATATGGCTGAAAATAATGGTTATAATGATAATAATAATAGAAATAAGGATAAAAATAATAGTTATTACGATAATAATAATAGAAATAAGGACGAAAATAAGAGTTATTACGATAATAAAAATAGGAATAAGGATAAAAATAAGAGTTATTACGATAATAATAATAGAAATAAGCATAAAAATAAGAGTTATTACGATAATAATAATAGAAATAAGGACGAAAGTAAGAGTTAATACGATGATAAAATAGGAATAAGGACAAAAATAAGAGTTATTACGATCATGATAATAGTTATAAGGATAAAAATAAGAGTTATTACGATAATAATAATAGAAATAAGGATAAAAATAAGCGTTATTACATAATAAAAATAGGAATATGGTTGAAAGTAATAGTTATAATGATAATAATAACAGAAATAAGCATAAAAATAAGAGTTATTACGATAATAATAATAGAAACAAGGATAAAAATAAGAGTTATTACGATAATAATAATAGAAATAAGGATAAAAATAAGTGTTATTACATAATAAAAATAGGAATATGGCTGAAAGTAATAGTTATAATCATAATAATAATAGTAATAAGGATAAAAAAAAGAGTTATTACGATAATAATAATAGTAATAAGGATAAAAGTAAGAGTTAATACGATGTTAAAATAGGAATAAGGACAAAAATAAGAGTTATTACGATAATAATAATAGTTATAAGGATAAAAATAAGAGTTATGACGATAATAATAATAGAAATAAGGATAAAAATAAGAGTTATTACGATAATAGTAATAGTAATAAGGATAAAAATAAGAGTTATTACGATAATTATAATAGTTATAAGGATAAAAATAAGAGTTATTACGATAATAATAATAGTAACAAGGGTAAAAGTAAAAGTTCATACGATTATAAAATAGGAATAAGGATAAAAATAAGAGTTATTACATAATAAAAATAGGAATAAGGCTGAAAATAATGGTTATAATGATAATAATAATAGAAATAAGGATAAAAATAAGAGTTATTACGATAATAATAATAGTTATAAGGATAAAAATAAGAGTTATTAGGATAATAATAATAGTTATAAGGATAAAAATAAGAGTTATTACGATAATAATAATAGCTATAAGGATAAAAATAAGAGTTATTACATAATAAAAATAGGAATATGGCTGAAAATAAGTGTTATTACATAATAAAAATAGGAATATGGCTGAAAGTAATAGTTATAATCATAATAATAATAGTAATAAGGATAAAAATAAGAGTTATTACGATAATAATAATAGTAATAAGGATAAAAGTAAGAGTTAATACGATGTTAAAATAGGATTAAGGACAAAAATAAGAGTTATTACGATAATAATAATAGTTATAAGGATAAAAACAAGAGTTATGACGATAATAATAATAGAAATAAGGATAAAAATAAGAGTTATTACGATAATAGTAATAGTAATAAGGATAAAAATAAGAGTTATTACGATAATTATAATAGTTATAAGGATAAAAATAAGAGTTATTACGATAATAATAATAGTAACAAGGGTAAAAGTAAAAGTTCATACGATTATAAAATAGGAATAAGGATAAAAATAAGAGTTATTACATAATAAAAATAGGAATAAGGCTGAAAATAATGGTTATAATGATAATAATAATAGAAATAAGGATAAAAATAAGAGTTATTAGGATAATAATAATAGTTATAAGGATAAAAATAAGAGTTATTACGATAATAATAATAGCTATAAGGATAAAAATAAGAGTTATTACATAATAAAAATAGGAATATGGCTGAAAATAAGAGTTATTACATAATAAAAATAGGAATATGGCTGAAAGTAATAGTTATAATCATAATAATAATAGTAATAAGGATAAAAATAAGAGTTATTACGATAATAATAATAGTAATAAGGATAAAAGTAAGCGTTATTACATAATAAAAATAGGAATATGGCTGAAAGTAATAGTTATAATGATAATAATAACAGAAATAAGGATAAAAATAGGAGTTATTACGATAATAATAATAGAAATAAGGACGAAAATAAGAGTTATTACGATAATAAAAATAGGAATAAGGATAAAAATAAGAGTTATTACGATAATAATAGTAGAAATAAGCATAAAAATAAGAGTTATTACGATAATAATAATAGTAATAAGGATAAAAGTAAGAGTTAATACGATGATAAAATAGGAATAAGGACAAAAATAAGAGTTATTACGATAATGATGAGTTATTACGATAATAATAATAGAAACAAGGATAAAAATAAGAGTTATTACGATAATAATAATAGAAATAAGGATAAAAATAAGAGTTATTACATAATAAGGATAGGAATATGGCTGAAAATAATAGTTATAACGATAATAATAATAGTAATAAGGATAAGAGTAAGCGTTAATACGATGACAAAATAGGAATAAGGACAAAAATAAGAGTTATTACGATAATAATAGTAGTAAGAAGGATAAAAGTAAGAGTTAATACGATGATAAAAATAGGAATAAGGACAAAAATAAGAGTTATTACGATAATAATAATAGTTATAAGGATAAAAATAAGAGTTATTACGATAATGATAATAGTTATAAGGATAAAAATAACAGTTATTACGATAATAATAATAGAAATAAGGATAAAAATAAGCGTTATTACATAATAAAAATAGGAATATGGTTGAAAGTAATAGTTATAATGATAATAATAACAGAAATAAGCATAAAAATAAGTGTTATTACGATAATAATAATAGTAATAAGGATAAAAATAACAGTTATTACGATAATAATAATAGAAATAAGGATAAAAATAAGCGTTATTACATAATAAAAATAGGAATATGGTTGAAAGTAATAGTTATAATGATAATAATAACAGAAATAAGCATAAAAATAAGTGTTATTACGATAATAATAATAGTAATAAGGATAAAAGTAAGAGTTAATACGATTATAAAATAGGAATAAGGACAAAAATAAGAGTTATTACGATAATAATAATAGTTATAAGGATAAAAGTAAGAGTTAATACGATGATAAAATAGGAATAAGGACAAAAATAAGAGTTATTACGATAATAATAATAGTTATAAGGATAAAAATAAGAGTTATTACGACAATAATAATAGTTATAAGGATAAAAATAAGAGTTATTACGATAATAATAATAGCTATAAGGATAAAAATAAGAGTTATTACATAATAAAAATAGAAACATGGCTGAAAATAAGAGTTATTACATAATAAAAATAGGAATATGGCTGAAAGTAATAGTTATAATGATAATAATAACAGAAATAAGGATAAAAATAAGAGTTATTGCGATAGTAATAATAGTAATAAGGATAAAAGTAAGAGTTAATACGATGACAAAATAGGAATAAGGACAAAAATAGGAGTTATTACGATAATGATAATAGTTATAAGGATAACAATAAGAGTTATTACGATAATAATAATAGCTATAAGGATAAAAATAAGAGTTATTACATAATAAAAATAGGAATATGGCTGAAAATAAGAGTTATTACATAATAAAAATAGGAATATGGCTGAAAGTAATAGTTATAATCATAATAATAATAGTAATAAGGATAAAAGTAAGCGTTAATACGATGACAAAATAGGAATAAGGACAAAAATAAGAGTTATTACGATAATAGTAATAGTAATAAGGATAAAAATAAGAGTTATTACGATAATTATAATAGTTATAAGGATAAAAATAAGAGTTATTACGATAATAATAATAGTAACAAGGGTAAAAGTAAAAGTTCATACGATTATAAAATAGGAATAAGGATAAAAATAAGAGTTATTACATAATAAAAATAGGAATAAGGCTGAAAATAATGGTTATAATGATAATAATAATAGAAATAAGGATAAAAATAAGAGTTATTAGGACAATAATAATAGTTATAAGGATAAAAATAAGAGTTATTACGATAATAATAATAGCTATAAGGATAAAAATAAGAGTTATTACATAATAAAAATAGGAATATGGCTGAAAATAAGAGTTATTACATAATAAAAATAGGAATATGGCTGAAAGTAATAGTTATAATCATAATAATAATAGTAATAAGGATAAAAATAAGAGTTATTACGATAATAATAATAGTAATAAGGATAAAAGTAAGAGTTAATACGATGTTAAAATAGGAATAAGGACAAAAATAAGAGTTATTACGATAATAATAATAGTTATAAGGACAAAAATAAGAGTTATTACGATAATAATAATAGTTATAAGGATAAAAATAAGAGTTATTACGATAATAATAATAGAAATAAGGATAAAAATAAGCGTTATTACATAATAAAAATAGGAATATGGCTGAAAGTAATAGTTATAATGATAATAATAACAGAAATAAGGATAAAAATAGGAGTTATTACGATAATAATAATAGAAATAAGGACGAAAATAAGAGTTATTACGATAATAAAAATAGGAATAAGGATAAAAATAAGAGTTATTACGATAATAATAGTAGAAATAAGCATAAAAAGAAGAGTTATTACGATAATAATAATAGTAATAAGGATAAAAGTAAGAGTTAATACGATGATAAAATAGGAATAAGGACAAAAATAAGAGTTATTACGATAATGATGAGTTATTACGATAATAATAATAGAAACAAGGATAAAAATAAGAGTTATTACGATAATAATAATAGAAATAAGGATAAAAATAAGAGTTATTACATAATAAGGATAGGAATATGGCTGAAAATAATAGTTATAACGATAATAATAATAGTAATAAGGATAAGAGTAAGCGTTAATACGATGACAAAATAGGAATAAGGACAAAAATAAGAGTTATTACGAAAATAATAGTAGTAAGAAGGATAAAAGTAAGAGTTAATACGATGATAAAATAGGAATAAGGACAAAAATAAGAGTTATTACGATAATAATAATAGTTATAAGTATAAAAATAAGAGTTATTACGATAATGATAATAGTTATAAGGATAAAAATAACAGTTATTACGATAATAATAATAGAAATAAGGATAAAAATAAGCGTTATTACATAATAAAAATAGGAATATGGTTGAAAGTAATAGTTATAATGATAATAATAACAGAAATAAGCATAAAAATAAGTGTTATTACGATAATAATAATAGTAATAAGGATAAAAATAACAGTTATTACGATAATAATAATAGAAATAAGGATAAAAATAAGCGTTATTACATAATAAAAATAGGAATATGGTTGAAAGTAATAGTTATAATGATAATAATAACAGAAATAAGCATAAAAATAAGTGTTATTACGATAATAATAATAGTAATAAGGATAAAAGTAAGAGTTAATACGATTATAAAATAGGAATAAGGACAAAAATAAGAGTTATTACGATAATAATAGTAGTTATAAGGATAAAAGTAAGAGTTAATACGATGATAAAATAGGAATAAGGACAAAAATAAGAGTTATTACGATAATAATAATAGTTATAAGGATAAAAATAAGAGTTATTACGATAATAATAATAGTTATAAGGATAAAAATAAGAGTTATTACGATAATAATAATAGCTATAAGGATAAAAATAAGAGTTATTACATAATAAAAATAGAAACATGGCTGAAAATAAGAGTTATTACATAATAAAAATAGGAATATGGCTGAAAGTAATAGTTATAATGATAATAATAACAGAAATAAGGATAAAAATAAGAGTTATTGCGATAGTAATAATAGTAATAAGGATAAAAGTAAGAGTTAATACGATGACAAAATAGGAATAAGGACAAAAATAGGAGTTATTACGATAATGATAATAGTTATAAGGATAACAATAAGAGTTATTACGATAATAATAATAGCTATAAGGATAAAAATAAGAGTTATTACATAATAAAAATAGGAATATGGCTGAAAATAAGAGTTATTACATAATAAAAATAGGAATATGGCTGAAAGTAATAGTTATAATCATAATAATAATAGTAATAAGGATAAAAGTAAGCGTTAATACGATGACAAAATAGGAATAAGGACAAAAATAAGAGTTATTACGATAATAATAGTAGTAATAAGGATAAAAGTAAGAGTTAATACGATGATAAAATAGGAATAAGGACAAAAATAAGAGTTATTACGATAATAATAATAGTTATAAGGATAAAAATAAGAGTTATTACGATAATGATAATAGTTATAAGGATAAAAATAACAGTTATTACGATAATAATAATAGAAATAAGGATAAAAATAAGCGTTATTACATAATAAAAATAGGAATATGGTTGAAAGTAATAGTTATAATGATAATAATAACAGAAATAAGCATAAAAATAAGTGTTATTACGATAATAATAATAGTAATAAGGATAAAAGTAAGAGTTAATACGATTATAAAATAGGAATAAGGACAAAAATAAGAGTTATTACGATAATAATAATAGTTATAAGGATAAAAGTAAGAGTTAATACGATGATAAAATAGGAATAAGGACAAAAATAAGAGTTATTACGATAATAATAATAGTTATAAGGATAAAAATAAGAGTTATTACGATAATAATAATAGTTATAAGGATAAAAATAAGAGTTATTACGATAATAATAATAGCTATAAGGATAAAAATAAGAGTTATTACATAATAAAAATAGAAACATGGCTGAAAATAAGAGTTATTACATTATAAAAATAGGAATATGGCTGAAAGTAATAGTTATAATGATAATAATAACAGAAATAAGGATAAAAATAAGAGTTATTGCGATAGTAATAATAGTAATAAGGATAAAAGTAAGAGTTAATACGATGACAAAATAGGAATAAGGACAAAAATAAGAGTTATTACGATAATGATAATAGTTATAAGGATAACAATAAGAGTTATTACGATAATAATAATAGCTATAAGGATAAAAATAAGAGTTATTACATAATAAAAATAGGAATATGGCTGAAAATAAGAGTTATTACATAATAAAAATAGGAATATGGCTGAAAGTAATAGTTATAATCATAATAATAATAGTAATAAGGATAAAAGTAAGCGTTAATACGATGACAAAATAGGAATAAGGACAAAAATAAGAGTTATTACGATAATAATAGTAGTAATAAGGATAAAAGTAAGAGTTAATACGATGATAAAATAGGAATAAGGACAAAAATAAGAGTTATTACGATAATAATAATAGTTATAAGGATAAAAATAAGAGTTATTACGATAATGATAATAGAAATAAGGATAAAAATAAGCGTTATTACATAATAAAAATAGGAATATGGTTGAAAGTAATAGTTATAATGATAATAATAACAGAAATAAGCATAAAAATAAGAGTTATTACGATAATAATAATAGAAATAAGGATAAAAATAAGAATTATTACGATAATAATAATAGTAATGAGGATAAAAGTAGGAGTTAATACGATGATAAAATAGGAATAAGGACAAAAATAAGAGTTATTACGATAATAATAATAGTTATAAGGATAAAAATGAGAGTTACTACGATAATAATAATAGAAATAAGGATAAAAATAAGAGTTATTACATAATAAAAATAGGAATATGGCTGAAAGTAATAGTTATAATCATAATAATTATAGTAATAAGGATAAAAATAAGAGTTATTACGTTAATAATAATAGTAATAAGGATAAAAGTAAGAGTTAATACGATGATAAAATAGGAATAAGGACAAAAATAAGAGTTATTACGATAATAATAATAGTTATAAGGATAAAAATAAGAGTTATTACGATAATAATAATAGAAATAAGGATAAAAATAAGCGTTATTACATAATAAAAATAGGAATATGGCTGAAAGTAATAGTTATAATGATAATAATAACAGAAATAAGGACAAAAATAAGAGTCATTTCGATAATAATAATAGAAATAAGGATGAAAATAAGAGTTATTACATAATAAAAATAGGAACATGGCTGAAAGTAATAGTTATAATGATAATAATAATAGAAATAAGGATAAAAATAAGAGTTATTACATAATAAAAATAGGAATATGGCTGAAAGTAATAGTTATAATGATAATAATAACAGAAATAAGGATAAAAATAAGAGTTATTACGATAATAATAATAGAAATAAGGATGAAAATAAGCGTTATTACATAATAAAAATAGGAATATGGCTGAAAATAATGGTTATAATGATAATAATAACAGAAATAAGGATAAAAATAAGAGTTATTACGATAATAATAATAGTAGTAAGGATAAAAGTAAGAATTAATACGATGATAAAATAGGAATAAGGACAAAAATAAGAGTTATTACGATAATAATAATAGTTATAAGGATAAAAATAATAGATATTACGATAATAATAATAGTAGTAAGGATGAAAGTAAGCGTTAATACGACGATAAAATAGGAATAAGGACAAAAATAAGAGTTATTACGATAATAATAATAGTTATAAGGATAAAAATAAGAGTTATTACGATAATAATAATAGAAATAAGGATAAAAATAATAGTTATTACGATAATAATAATAGTTATAAGGATAAAAATAAGAGTTATTACAATAATAATAATAGAAATAAGGACGAAAATAAGAGTTATTACGATAATAATAATAGAAATAAGGATAAAAATAAGCGTTATTACATAATAAAAATAGGAATATGGTTGAAAGTAATAGTTATAATGATAATAATAACAGAGATAAGAATAAAAATAAGAGTTATTACAATAATAATAACAGAAATATGGATAAACATAGGAGTTATTACATAATAAAAATAGGAATATGGCTGAAAGTAATAGTTATAATGATAATAATAACAGAAATAAGGATAAAAATAAGAGTTATTACGATAATAATAATAGTAATAAGGATAAAAGTAAGAATTAATACGATGATAAAATAGGAATAAGGACAAGAATAAGAGTTATTACGATAATAATAATAGTTATAAGGATAAAAATAATAGATATTACGATAATAATAATAGTAGTAAGGATGAAAGTAAGCGTTAATACGACGATAAAATAGGAATAAGGACAAAAATAAGAGTCATTACGATAATAATAATAGTTATAAGGATAAAAATAAGAGTTATTACGATAATAATAATAGAAATAAGGATAAAAATAATAGTTATTACGATAATGATAATAGTTATAAGGATAAAAATAACAGTTATTACGATAATAATAATAGAAATAAGGATAAAAATAAGCGTTATTACATAATAAAAATAGGAATATGGTTGAAAGTAATAGTTATAATGATAATAATAACAGAAATAAGCATAAAAATAAGTGTTATTACGATAATAATAATAGTAATAAGGATAAAAGTAAGAGTTAATACGATGATAAAATAGGAATAAGGACAAAAATAAGAGTTATTACGATAATAATAATAGTTATAAGGATAAAAGTAAGAGTTAATACGATGATAAAATAGGAATAAGGACAAAAATAAGAGTTATTACGATAATAATAATAGTCATAAGGATAAAAATAAGAGTTATTACGATAATAATAATAGTTATAAGGATAAAAATAAGAGTTATTACGATAATAATAATAGAAATAAGCATAAAAATAAGAGTTATTACGATAATAATAATAGTAATAAGGATAAAAGTAAGAGTTAATACGATGATAAAATAGGAATAAGGACAAAAATAAGAGTTATTACGATAATGATAATAGTTATAAGGATAAAAATAAGAGTTATTACGATAATAATAATAGTTATAAGGATAAAAATAAGAGTTATTACGATAATGATAATAGTTATAAGGATAAAAATAACAGTTATTACGATAATAATAATAGAAATAAGGATAAAAATAAGCGTTATTACATAATAAAAATAGGAATATGGTTGAAAGTAATAGTTATAATGATAATAATAACAGAAATAAGCATAAAAATAAGAGTTATTACGATAATAATAATAGAAATAAGGATAAAAATAAGAATTATTACGATAATAATAATAGTAATGAGGATAAAAGTAGGAGTTAATACGATGATAAAATAGGAATAAGGACAAAAATAAGAGTTATTACGATAATAATAATAGTTATAAGGATAAAAATGAGAGTTACTACGATAATAATAATAGAAATAAGGATAAACATAAGCGTTATTACATAATAAAAATAGGAATATGGCTGAAAGTAATAGTTATAATGATAATAATAACAGAAATAAGGACAAAAATAAGAGTCATTTCGATAATAATAATAGAAATAAGGATGAAAATAAGAGTTATTACATAATAAAAATAGGAACATGGCTGAAAGTAATAGTTATAATGATAATAATAATAGAAATAAGGATAAAAATAAGAGTTATTACATAATAAAAATAGGAATATGGCTGAAAGTAATAGTTATAATGATAATAATAACAGAAATAAGGATAAAAATAAGAGTTATTACGATAATAATAATAGAAATAAGGATGAAAATAAGCGTTATTACATAATAAAAATAGGAATATGGCTGAAAATAATGGTTATAATGATAATAATAACAGAAATAAGGATAAAAATAAGAGTTATTACGATAATAATAATAGTAATAAGGATAAAAGTAAGAATTAATACGATGATAAAATAGGAATAAGGACAAAAATAAGAGTTATTACGATAATAATAATAGTTATAAGGATAAAAATAATAGATATTACGATAATAATAATAGTAGTAAGGATGAAAGTAAGCGTTAATACGACGATAAAATAGGAATAAGGACAAAAATAAGAGTTATTACGATAATAATAATAGTAGAAATAAGCATAAAAATAAGAGTTATTACGATAATAATAATAGTAATAAGGATAAAAGTAAGAGTTAATACGATGATAAAATAGGAATAAGGACAAAAATAAGAGTTATTACGATAATGATGAGTTATTACGATAATAATAATAGAAACAAGGATAAAAATAAGAGTTATTACGATAATAATAATAGAAATAAGGATAAAAATAAGAGTTATTACATAATAAGGATAGGAATATGGCTGAAAATAATAGTTATAACGATAATAATAATGGTAATAAGGATAAGAGTAAGCGTTAATACGATGACAAAATAGGAATAAGGACAAAAATAAGAGTTATTACGATAATAATAGTAGTAAGAAGGATAAAAGTAAGAGTTAATACGATGATAAAATAGGAATAAGGACAAAAATAAGAGTTATTACGATAATAATAATAGTTATAAGGATAAAAATAAGAGTTATTACGATAATGATAATAGTTATAAGGATAAAAATAACAGTTATTACGATAATAATAATAGAAATAAGGATAAAAATAAGCGTTATTACATAATAAAAATAGGAATATGGTTGAAAGTAATAGTTATAATGATAATAATAACAGAAATAAGCATAAAAATAAGTGTTATTACGATAATAATAATAGTAATAAGGATAAAAGTAAGAGTTAATACGATTATAAAATAGGAATAAGGACAAAAATAAGAGTTATTACGATAATAATAATAGTTATAAGGATAAAAGTAAGAGTTAATACGATGATAAAATAGGAATAAGGACAAAAATAAGAGTTATTACGATAATAATAATAGTTATAAGGATAAAAATAAGAGTTATTACGATAATGATAATAGTTATAAGGATAAAAATAACAGTTATTACGATAATAATAATAGAAATAAGGATAAAAATAAGAGTTATTACATAATAAGGATAGGAATATGGCTGAAAATAATAGTTATAACGATAATAATAATGGTAATAAGGATAAGAGTAAGCGTTAATACGATGACAAAATAGGAATAAGGACAAAAATAAGAGTTATTACGATAATAATAGTAGTAAGAAGGATAAAAGTAAGAGTTAATACGATGATAAAATAGGAATAAGGACAAAAATAAGAGTTATTACGATAATAATAATAGTTATAAGGATAAAAATAAGAGTTATTACGATAATGATAATAGTTATAAGGATAAAAATAACAGTTATTACGATAATAATAATAGAAATAAGGATAAAAATAAGCGTTATTACATAATAAAAATAGGAATATGGTTGAAAGTAATAGTTATAATGATAAGAATAACAGAAATAAGCATAAAAATAAGTGTTATTACGATAATAATAATAGTAATAAGGATAAAAGTAAGAGTTAATACGATTATAAAATAGGAATAAGGACAAAAATAAGAGTTATTACGATAATAATAATAGTTATAAGGATAAAAGTAAGAGTTAATACGATGATAAAATAGGAATAAGGACAAAAATAAGAGTTATTACGATAATAATAATAGTTATAAGGATAAAAATAAGAGTTATTACGATAATAATAATAGTTATAAGGATAAAAATAAGAGTTATTACGATAATAATAATAGCTATAAGGATAAAAATAAGAGTTATTACATAATAAAAATAGAAACATGGCTGAAAATAAGAGTTATTACATTATAAAAATAGGAATATGGCTGAAAGTAATAGTTATAATGATAATAATAACAGAAATAAGGATAAAAATAAGAGTTATTGCGATAGTAATAATAGTAATAAGGATAAAAGTAAGAGTTAATACGATGACAAAATAGGAATAAGGACAAAAATAAGAGTTATTACGATAATGATAATAGTTATAAGGATAACAATAAGAGTTATTACGATAATAATAATAGCTATAAGGATAAAAATAAGAGTTATTACATAATAAAAATAGGAATATGGCTGAAAATAAGAGTTATTACATAATAAAAATAGGAATATGGCTGAAAGTAATAGTTATAATCATAATAATAATAGTAATAAGGATAAAAGTAAGCGTTAATACGATGACAAAATAGGAATAAGGACAAAAATAAGAGTTATTACGATAATAATAGTAGTAATAAGGATAAAAGTAAGAGTTAATACGATGATAAAATAGGAATAAGGACAAAAATAAGAGTTATTACGATAATAATAATAGTTATAAGGATAAAAATAAGAGTTATTACGATAATGATAATAGAAATAAGGATAAAAATAAGCGTTATTACATAATAAAAATAGGAATATGGTTGAAAGTAATAGTTATAATGATAATAATAACAGAAATAAGCATAAAAATAAGAGTTATTACGATAATAATAATAGAAATAAGGATAAAAATAAGAATTATTACGATAATAATAATAGTAATGAGGATAAAAGTAGGAGTTAATACGATGATAAAATAGGAATAAGGACAAAAATAAGAGTTATTACGATAATAATAATAGTTATAAGGATAAAAATGAGCGTTACTACGATAATAATAATAGAAATAAGGATAAAAATAAGAGTTATTACATAATAAAAATAGGAATATGGCTGAAAGTAATAGTTATAATCATAATAATTATAGTAATAAGGATAAAAATAAGAGTTATTACGTTAATAATAATAGTAATAAGGATAAAAGTAAGAGTTAATACGATGATAAAATAGGAATAAGGACAAAAATAAGAGTTATTACGATAATAATAATAGTTATAAGGATAAAAATAAGAGTTATTACGATAATAATAATAGAAATAAGGATAAAAATAAGCGTTATTACATAATAAAAATAGGAATATGGCTGAAAGTAATAGTTATAATGATAATAATAACAGAAATAAGGACAAAAATAAGAGTCATTTCGATAATAATAATAGAAATAAGGATGAAAATAAGAGTTATTACATAATAAAAATAGGAACATGGCTGAAAGTAATAGTTATAATGATAATAATAATAGAAATAAGGATAAAAATAAGCGTTATTACATAATAAAAATAGGAATATGGTTGAAAGTAATAGTTATAATGATAATAATAACAGAAATAAGCATAAAAATAAGTGTTATTACGATAATAATAATAGTAATAAGGATAAAAGTAAGAGTTAATACGATGATAAAATAGGAATAAGGACAAAAATAAGAGTTATTACGATAATAATAATAGTTATAAGGATAAAAGTAAGAGTTAATACGATGATAAAATAGGAATAAGGACAAAAATAAGAGTTATTACGATAATAATAATAGTCATAAGGATAAAAATAAGAGTTATTACGATAATAATAATAGTTATAAGGATAAAAATAAGAGTTATTACGATAATAATAATAGAAATAAGCATAAAAATAAGAGTTATTACGATAATAATAATAGTAATAAGGATAAAAGTAAGAGTTAATACGATGATAAAATAGGAATAAGGACAAAAATAAGAGTTATTACGATAATGATAATAGTTATAAGGATAAAAATAATAGTTATTACGATAATAATAATAGTTATAAGGATAAAAATAAGAGTTATTACAATAATAATAATAGAAATAAGGACGAAAATAAGAGTTATTACGATAATAATAATAGAAATAAGGATAAAAATAAGCGTTATTACATAATAAAAATAGGAATATGGTTGAAAGTAATAGTTATAATGATAATAATAACAGAGATAAGAATAAAAATAAGAGTTATTACAATAATAATAACAGAAATATGGATAAACATAGGAGTTATTACATAATAAAAATAGGAATATGGCTGAAAGTAATAGTTATAATGATAATAATAACAGAAATAAGGATAAAAATAAGAGTTATTACGATAATAATAATAGTTATAAGGATAAAAATAAGAGTTATTACGATAATAATAATAGAAATAAGGATAAAAATAATAGTTATTACGATAATGATAATAGTTATAAGGATAAAAATAACAGTTATTAGGATAATAATAATAGAAATAAGGATAAAAATAAGCGTTATTACATAATAAAAATAGGAATATGGTTGAAAGTAATAGTTATAATGATAATAATAACAGAAATAAGCATAAAAATAAGTGTTATTACGATAATAATAATAGTAATAAGGATAAAAGTAAGAGTTAATACGATGATAAAATAGGAATAAGGACAAAAATAAGAGTTATTACGATAATAATAATAGTAATAAGGATAAAAGTAAGAGTTAATACGATGATAAAATAGGAATAAGGACAAAAATAAGAGTTATTACGATAATGATAATAGTTATAAGGATAAAAATAAGAGTTATTACGATAATAATAATAGTTATAAGGATAAAAATAAGAGTTATTACGATAATGATAATAGTTATAAGGATAAAAATAACAGTTATTACGATAATAATAATAGAAATAAGGATAAAAATAAGCGTTATTACATAATAAAAATAGGAATATGGTTGAAAGTAATAGTTATAATGATAATAATAACAGAAATAAGGATAAAAATAAGAGTTATTACGATAATAATAATAGAAATAAGGATAAAAATAAGCGTTATTACATAATAAAAATAGGAATATGGCTGAAAGTAATAGTTATAATGATAATAATAACAGAAATAAGGATAAAAATAAGAGTTATTACGATAATAATAATAGAAATAAGGATAAAAATAAGCGTTATTACATAATAAAAATAGGAATATGGCTGAAAATAATGGTTATAATGATAATAATAATAGAAATAAGGATAAAAATAAGAGTTATTACATAATAAGGATAGGAATATGGCTGAAAATAATAGTTATAACGATAATAATAATAGTAATAAGGATAAAAGTAAGAGTTAGTAGGATGCTAAAATAGGAATAAGGACAAACATAAGAGTTATTACGATAATAATAATAGTAATAAGGATAAAAGTAAGCGTTAATACGATGACAAAATAGGAATAAGGACAAAAATAAGAGTTATTACGATAATAATAGTAGTAATAAGGATAAAAGTAAGAGTTAATACGATGATAAAATAGGAATAAGGACAAAAATAAGAGTTATTACGATAATAATAATAGTTATAAGGATAAAAATAAGAGTTATTACGATAATGATAATAGTTATAAGGATAAAAATAACAGTTATTACGATAATAATAATAGAAATAAGGATAAAAATAAGCGTTATTACATAATAAAAATAGGAATATGGTTGAAAGTAATAGTTATAATGATAATAATAACAGAAATAAGCATAAAAATAAGTGTTATTACGGTAATAATAATAGTAATAAGGATAAAAGTAAGAGTTAATACGATGATAAAATAGGAATAAGGACAAAAATAAGAGTTATTACGATAATAATAATAGTTATAAGGATAAAAGTAAGAGTTAATACGATGATAAAATAGGAATAAGGACAAAAATAAGAGTTATTACGATAATAATAATAGTTATAAGGATAAAAATAAGAGTTATTACGATAATAATAATAGTTATAAGGATAAAAATAAGAGTTATTACGATAATAATAATAGGTATAAGGATAAAAATAAGAGTTATTATATAATAAAAATAGGAACATGGCTGAAAATAAGAGTTATTACATAATAAAACCAGGAATATGGCTGAAAGTAATAGCTATAATGATAATAATAACAGAAATAAGGATAAAAATAAGAGTTATTACGATAATAATAATAGAAATAAGGATAAAAATAAGCGTTATTACATAATAAAAATAGGAATATGGCTGAAAATAATGGTTATAATGATAATAATAATAGAAATAAGGATAAAAATAAGAGTTATTACATAATAAGGATAGGAATATGGCTGAAAATAATAGTTATAACGATAATAATAATAGTAATAAGGATAAAAGTAAGAGTTAGTAGGATGCTAAAATAGGAATAAGGACAAACATAAGAGTTATTACGATAATAATAATAGTAATAAGGATAAAAGTAAGCGTTAATACGATGACAAAATAGGAATAAGGACAAAAATAAGAGTTATTACGATAATAATAGTAGTAATAAGGATAAAAGTAAGAGTTAATACGATGATAAAATAGGAATAAGGACAAAAATAAGAGTTATTACGATAATAATAATAGTTATAAGGATAAAAATAAGAGTTATTACGATAATGATAATAGTTATAAGGATAAAAATAACAGTTATTACGATAATAATAATAGAAATAAGGATAAAAATAAGCGTTATTACATAATAAAAATAGGAATATGGTTGAAAGTAATAGTTATAATGATAATAATAACAGAAATAAGCATAAAAATAAGAGTTATTACGATAATAATAATAGAAATAAGGATAAAAATAACAATTATTACGATAATAATAATAGTAATGAGGATAAAAGTAGGAGTTAATACGATGATAAAATAGGAATAAGGACAAAAATAAGAGTTATTACGATAATAATAAGAGTTATAAGGATAAAAATAAGAGTTATTACGATAATAATAATAGGTATAAGGATAAAAATGAGAGTTACTACGATAATAATAATAGAAATAAGGATAAAAATAAGAGTTATTACATAATAAAAATAGGAATATGGCTGAAAGTAATAGTTATAATCATAATAATTATAGTAATAAGGATAAAAATAAGAGTTATTACGTTAATAATAATAGTAATAAGGATAAAAGTAAGAGTTAATACGATGATAAAATAGGAATAAGGACAAAAATAAGAGTTATTACGATAATAATAATAGTTATAAGGATAAAAATAAGAGTTATTACGATAATAATAATAGAAATAAGGATAAAAATAAGCGTTATTACATAATAAAAATAGGAATATGGCTGAAAGTAATAGTTATAATGATAATAATAACAGAAATAAGGATAAAAATAAGAGTTATTACGATAATAATAATAGAAATAAGGATAAAAATAAGCGTTATTTCATAATAAAAATTGGAATATGGCTGAAAATAATGGTTATAATGATAATAATAATAGAAATAAGGATAAAAATAAGAGTTATTACATAATAAGGATAGGAATATGGCTGAAAATAATAGTTATAACGATAATAATAATAGTAATAAGGATAAAAGTAAGAGTTAATACGATGATAAAATAGGAATAAGGACAAAAATAAGAGTTATTACGATAATAATAATAGTTATAAGGATAAAAATAAGAGTTATTACGATAATGGTAATAGTTATAAGGATAAAAATAACAGTTATTACGATAATAATAATAGAAATAAGGATAAAAATAAGCGTTATTACATAATAAAAATAGGAATATGGCTGAAAGTAATAGTTATAATGATAATAATAACAGAAATAAGGATAAAAATAAGAGTTATTACGATAATAATAATAGAAATAAGGATAAAAATAAGCGTTATTTCATAATAAAAATAGGAACATGGCTGAAAGTAATAGTTATAATGATAATAATAATAGAAATAAGGATAAAAATAAGAGTTATTACATAATAAAAATAGGAATATGGCTGAAAGTAATAGTTATAATGATAATAATAACAGAAATAAGGATAAAAATAAGAGTTATTACGATAATAATAATAGAAATAAGGATGAAAATAAGCGTTATTACATAATAAAAATAGGAATATGGCTGAAAATAATGGTTATAATGATAATAATAACAGAAATAAGGATAAAAATAAGAGTTATTACGATAATAATAATAGAAATAAGGATAAAAATAAGCGTTATTACATAATAAAAATAGGAATATGGCTGAAAATAATGGTTATAATGATAATAATAATAGAAATAAGGATAAAAATAAGAGTAATTACATAATAAGGATAGGAATATGGCTGAAAATAATAGTTATAACGATAATAATAATAGTAATAAGGATAAAAGTAAGAGTTAGTAGGATGATAAAATAGGAATAAGGACAAACATAAGAGTTATTACGATAATAATAATAGTAATAAGGATAAAAGTAAGCGTTAATACGATGCCAAATAGGAATAAGGACAAAAATAAGAGTTATTACGATAATAATAGTAGTAATAAGGATAAAAGTAAGAGTTAATACGATGATAAAATAGGAATAAGGACAAAAATAAGAGTTATTACGATAATAATAATAGTTATAAGGATAAAAATAAGAGTTATTACGATAATGATAATAGTTATAAGGATAAAAATAACAGTTATTACATAATAAAAATAGGAACATGGCTGAAAATAAGAGTTATTACATAATAAAAATAGGAATATGGCTGAAAATAATGGTTATAATGATAATAATAACAGAAATAAGGATAAAAATAAGAGTTATTACGATAATAATAATAGTAATAAGGATAAAAGTAAGAATTAATACGATGATAAAATAGGAATAAGGACAAAAATAAGAGTTATTACGATAATAATAATAGTTATAAGGATAAAAATAATAGATATTACGATAATAATAATAGTAGTAAGGATGAAAGTAAGCGTTAATACGACGATAAAATAGGAATAAGGACAAAAATAAGAGTTATTACGATAATAATAATAGTTATAAGGATAAAAATAAGAGTTATTACGATAATAATAATAGAAATAAGGATAAAAATAATAGTTATTACGATAATAATAATAGTTATAAGGATAAAAATAAGAGTTATTACAATAATAATAATAGAAATAAGGACGAAAATAAGAGTTATTACGATAATAATAATAGAAATAAGGATAAAAATAAGCGTTATTACATAATAGAAATAGGAATATGGTTGAAAGTAATAGTTATAATGATAATAATAACAGAGATAAGAATAAAAATAAGAGTTATTACAATAATAATAACAGAAATATGGATAAACATAGGAGTTATTACATAATAAAAATAGGAATATGGCTGAAAGTAATAGTTACAATGATAATAATAACAGAAATAAGGATAAAAATAAGAGTTATTACATAATAAAAATAGGAATATGGCTGAAAGTAATAGTTATAATGATAATAATAACAGAAATAAGGACAAAAATAAGAATCATTTCGATAATAATAATAGAAATAAGGATGAAAATAAGAGTTATTACATAATAAAAATAGGAACATGGCTGAAAGTAATAGTTATAATGATAATAATAATAGTAATAAGGATAAAAATAAGAGTTATTACATAATAAAAATAGGAATATGGCTGAAAGTAATAGTTATAATCATAATAATAATAGTTATAAGGATAAAAATAAGAGTTATTACGATAATAATAATAGATATAAGGATAAAAATAAGAGTTATTACATAACAAAAATAGGAATATGGCTGAAAATAAGAGTTATTACATAATAAAAATAGGAATATGGCTGAAAGTAATAGTTATAATCATAATAATAATAGTAATAAGGATAAAAGTAAGCGTTAATACGATGACAAAATAGGAATAAGGACAAAAATAAGAGTTATTACGATAATAATAGTAGTAATAAGGATAAAAGTAAGAGTTAATACGATGATAAAATAGGAATAAGGACAAAAATAAGAGTTATTACGATAATAATAATAGTTATAAGGATAAAAATAAGAGTTATTACGATAATAATAATAGTTATAAGGATAAAAATAAGAGTTATTAGGATAATAATAATAGTTATAAGGATAAAAATAAGAGTTATTACGATAATAGTAATAGCTATAAGGATAAAAATAAGAGTTATTACATAATAAAAATAGGAATATGGCTGAAAATAAGAGTTATTACATAATAAAAATAGGAATATGGCTGAAAGTAATAGTTATAATCATAATAATAATAGTAATAAGGATAAAAATAAGAGTTTTTACGATAATAATAAGAGTAATAAGGATAAAAGTAAGAGTTAATACGATGTTAAAATAGGAGTAAGGACAAAAATAAGAGTTATTACGATAATAATAATAGTTATAAGGACAAAAATAAGAGTTATTACGATAATAATAATAGTTATAAGGATAAAAATAAGAGTTATTACGATAATAATAATAGAAATAAGGATAAAAATAAGCGTTATTACATAATAAAAATAGGAATATGGCTGAAAGTAATAGTTATAATGATAATAATAACAGAAATAAGGATAAAAATAAGAGTTATTACGATAATAATAATAGAAATAAGGATAAAAATAAGAGTTATTACGATAATAATAATAGTAATAAGGATAAGAGTAAGCGTTAATACGATGACAAAATAGGAATAAGGACAAAAATAAGAGTTATTACGATAATAATAGTAGTAAGAAGGATAAAAGTAAGAGTTAATACGATGATAAAATAGGAATAAGGACAAAAATAAGAGTTATTACGATAATAATAATAGTTATAAGGATAAAAATAAGAGTTATTACGATAATGATAATAGTTATAAGGATAAAAATAACAGTTATTACGATAATAATAATAGAAATAAGGATAAAAATAAGCGTTATTACATAATAAAAACAGGAATATGGTTGAAAGTAATAGTTATAATGATAATAATAACAGAAATAAGCATAAAAATAAGTGTTATTACGATAATAATAATAGTAATAAGGATAAAAGTAAGAGTTAATACGATTATAAAATAGGAATAAGGACAAAAATAAGAGTTATTACGATAATAATAATAGTTATAAGGATAAAAGTAAGAGTTAATACGATGATAAAATAGGAATAAGGACAAAAATAAGAGTTATTACGATAATAATAATAGTTATAAGGATAAAAATAAGAGTTATTACGATAATAATAATAGTTATAAGGATAAAAATAAGAGTTATTACGATAATAATAATAGTTATAAGGATAAAAATAAGAGTTATTACGATCATAATAATAGAAATAAGGATAAAAATAAGCGTTATTACATAATAAAAATAGGAATATGGCTGAAAGTAATAGTTATAATGATAATAATAACAGAAATAAGGACAAAAATAAGAATCATTTCGATAATAATAATAGAAATAAGGATGAAAATAAGAGTTATTACATAATAAAAATAGGAACATGGCTGAAAGTAATAGTTATAATGATAATAATAATAGAAATAAGGATAAAAATAAGAGTTATTACATAATAAAAATAGGAATATGGCTGAAAGTAATAGTTATAATGATAATAATAACAGAAATAAGGATAAAAATAAGAGTTATTACGATAATAATAATAGAAATAAGGATGAAAATAAGCGTTATTACATAATAAAAATAGGAATAAGGCTGAAAATAATGGTTATAATGATAATAATAACAGAAATAAGGATAAAAATAAGAGTTATTACGATAATAATAATAGTAATAAGGATAAAAGTAAGAATTAATACGATGATAAAATAGGAATAAGGACAAAAATAAGAGTTATTACGATAATAATAATAGTTATAAGGATAAAAATAATAGATATTACGATAATAATAATAGTAGTAAGGATGAAAGTAAGCGTTAATACGACGATAAAATAGGAATAAGGACAAAAATAAGAGTTATTACGATAATAATAATAGAAATAAGCATAAAAATAAGAGTTATTACGATAATAATAATAGTAATAAGGATAAAAGTAAGAGTTAATACGATGATAAAATAGGAATAAGGACAAAAATAAGAGTTATTACGATAATGATAATAGTTATAAGGATAAAAATAAGAGTTATTACGATAATAATAATAGAAATAAGGATAAAAATAAGCGTTATTACATAATAAAAATAGGAATATGGTTGAAAGTAATAGTTATAATGATAATAATAACAGGGATAAGAACAAAAATAAGAGTTATTACGATAATAATAACAGAAATATGGATAAACATAGGAGTTATGACATAATAAAAATAGGAATATGGCTGAAAGTAATATTTATAATGATAATAATAACAGAAATAAGGATAAAAATAAGAGTTATTACGATAATAATAATAGAAATAAGGATAAAAATAAGCGTTATTACATAATAAAAATAGGAATATGGCTGAAAGTAATAGTTATAATGATAATAATAACAGAAATAAGGACAAAAATAAGAATCATTTCGATAATAATAATAGAAATAAGGATGAAAATAAGAGTTATTACGATAATAATAATAGTTATAAGGATAAAAATAAGAGTTATTACGATAATGATAATAGTTATAAGGATAAAAATAACAGTTATTACGATAATAATAATAGAAATAAGGATAAAAATAAGCGTTATTACATAATAAAAATAGGAATATGGTTGAAAGTAATAGTTATAATGATTATAATAACAGAAATAAGCATAAAAATAAGTGTTATTACGATAATAATAATAGTAATAAGGATAAAAGTAAGAGTTAATACGATGATAAAATAGGAATAAGGACAAAAATAAGAGTTATTACGATAATAATTATAGTTATAAGGATAAAAGTAAGAGTTAATACGATGATAAAATAGGAAT
Organism: Megachile willughbiella; assembly: GCA_945859595.2. Classification (NCBI taxonomy): domain Eukaryota; kingdom Metazoa; phylum Arthropoda; class Insecta; order Hymenoptera; family Megachilidae; genus Megachile; species Megachile willughbiella. The sequence goes on along the minus strand of CAMAOD020000025.1, from coordinate 11,442 downwards.
AAGGACAAAAATAAGAGTTATTACGATAATAATAATAGTTATAAGGATAAAAATAAGAGTTATTACGATAATAATAATAGTTATAAGGATAAAAATAAGAGTTATTACGATAATAATAATAGCTATAAGGATAAAAATAAGAGTTATTACGATAATGATAATAGTTATAAGGATAAAAATAACAGTTATTACGATAATAATAATAGAAATAAGGATAAAAATAAGCGTTATTACATAATAAAAATAGGAATATGGTTGAAAGTAATAGTTATAATGATAATAATAACAGAAATAAGCATAAAAGTAAGAGTTATTACGATAATAATAATAGAAATAAGGATAAAAATAAGAATTATTACGATAATAATAATAGAAATAAGGATAAAAGTAAGAGTTAATACGATGATAAAATAGGAATAAGGACAAAAATAAGAGTTATTCCGATAATAATAATAGTTATAAGGATAAAAATAAGAGTTATTACGATAATAATAATAGAAATAAGGATAAAAATAAGCGTTATTACATAATAAAAATAGGAATATGGCTGAAAGTAATAGTTATAATGATAATAATAACAGAAATAAGGACAAAAATAAGAATCATTTCGATAATAATAATAGAAATAAGGATGAAAATAAGAGTTATTACATAATAAAAATAGGAACATGGCTGAAAGTAATAGTTATAATGATAATAATAATAGAAGTAAGGATAAAAATAAGAGTTATTACATAATAAAAATAGGAATATGGCTGAAAGTAATAGTTATAATGATAATAATAACAGAAATAAGGATAAAAATAAGAGTTATTACGATAATAATAATAGAAATAAGGATGAAAATAAGCGTTATTACATAATAAAAATAGGAATAAGGCTGAAAATAATGGTTATAATGATAATAATAACAGAAATAAGGATAAAAATAAGAGTTATTACGATAATAATAATAGTAATAAGGATAAAAGTAAGAATTAATACGATGATAAAATAGGAATAAGGACAAAAATAAGAGTTATTACGATAATAATAATAGTTATAAGGATAAAAATAATAGATATTACGATAATAATAATAGTAGTAAGGATGAAAGTAAGCGTTAATACGACGATAAAATAGGAATAAGGACAAAAATAAGAGTTATTACGATAATAATAATAGAAATAAGCATAAAAATAAGAGTTATTACGATAATAATAATAGTAATAAGGATAAAAGTAAGAGTTAATACGATGATAAAATAGGAATAAGGACAAAAATAAGAGTTATTACGATAATGATAATAGTTATAAGGATAAAAATAAGAGTTATTACGATAATAATAATAGAAATAAGGATAAAAATAAGCGTTATTACGATAATAATAATAGAAATAAGGATAAAAATAAGCGTTATTACATAATAAAAATAGGAATATGGCTGAAAGTAATAGTTATAATGATAATAATAACAGAAATAAGGACAAAAATAAGAATCATTTCGATAATAATAATAGAAATAAGGATGAAAATAAGAGTTATTACGATAATAATAATAGTTATAAGGATAAAAATAAGAGTTATTACGATAATGATAATAGTTATAAGGATAAAAATAACAGTTATTACGATAATAATAATAGAAATAAGGATAAAAATAAGCGTTATTACATAATAAAAATAGGAATATGGTTGAAAGTAATAGTTATAATGATAATAATAACAGAAATAAGCATAAAAATAAGTGTTATTACGATAATAATAATAGTAATAAGGATAAAAGTAAGAGTTAATACGATGATAAAATAGGAATAAGGACAAAAATAAGAGTTATTACGATAATAATTATAGTTATAAGGATAAAAGTAAGAGTTAATACGATGATAAAATAGGAATAAGGACAAAAATAAGAGTTATTACGATAATAATAATAGTTATAAGGATAAAAATAAGAGTTATTACGATAATAATAATAGTTATAAGGATAAAAATAAGAGTTATTACGATAATAATAATAGCTATAAGGATAAAAATAAGAGTTATTACATAATAAAAATAGGAACATGGCTGAAAATAAGAGTTATTACATAATAAAAACAGAAATATGGCTGAAAGTAATAGTTATAATGATAATAATAACAGAAATAAGGATAAAAATAAGAGTTATTACGATAATAATAATAGAAATAAGGATAAAAATAAGCGTTATTACATAATAAAAATAGGAATATGGCTGAAAGTAATAGTTATAATGATAATAATAACAGAAATAAGGATAAAAATAAGAGTTATTACGATAATAATAATAGTTATAAGGATAAAAATAAGAGTTATTACGATAATAATAATAGCTATAAGGATAAAAATAAGAGTTATTACATAACAAAAATAGGAATATGGCTGAAAATAAGAGTTATTACATAATAAAAATAGGAATATGGCTGAAAGTAATAGTTATAATCATAATAATAATAGTAATAAGGATAAAAGTAAGCGTTAATACGATGACAAAATAGGAATAAGGACAAAAATAAGAGTTATTACGATAATAATAGTAGTAATAAGGATAAAAGTAAGAGTTAATACGATGATAAAATAGGAATAAGGACAAAAATAAGAGTTATTACGATAATAATAATAGTTATAAGGATAAAAATAAGAGTTATTACGATAATGATAATAGTTATAAGGATAAAAATAACAGTTATTACGATAATAATAATAGAAATAAGGATAAAAATAAGCGTTATTACATAATAAAAATAGGAATATGGTTGAAAGTAATAGTTATAATGATAATAATAACAGAAATAAGCATAAAAATAAGAGTTATTACGATAATAATAATAGAAATAAGGATAAAAATAAGAATTATTACGATAATAATAATAGTAATGAGGATAAAAATAGGAGTTAATACGATGATAAAATAGGAATAAGGACAAAAATAAGAGTTATTACGATAATAGTAATAGTTATAAGGATGAAAATGAGAGTTACTACGATAATAATAATAGAAATAAGGATAAAAATAAGAGTTATTACATAATAAAAATAGGAATATGGCTGAAAGTAATAGTTATCATCATAATAATTATAGTAATAAGGATAAAAATAAGAGTTATTACGTTAATAATAATAGTAATAAGGATAAAAGTAAGAGTTAATACGATGATAAAATAGGAATAAGGACAAAAATAAGAGTTATTACGATAATAATAATAGTTATAAGGATAAAAATAAGAGTTATTACGATAATAATAATAGAAATAAGGATAAAAATAAGCGTTATTACATAATAAAAATAGGAATATGGCTGAAAGTAATAGTTATAATGATAATAATAACAGAAATAAGGACAAAAATAAGAGTCATTTCGATAATAATAATAGAAATAAGGATGAAAATAAGAGTTATTACATAATAAAAATAGGAACATGGCTGAAAGTAATAGTTATAATGATAATAATAATAGAAATAAGGATAAAAATAAGAGTTATTACATAATAAAAATAGGAATATGGCTGAAAGTAATAGTTATAATGATAATAATAACAGAAATAAGGATAAAAATAAGAGTTATTACGATAATAATAATAGAAATAAGGATGAAAATAAGCGTTATTACATAATAAAAATAGGAATATGGCTGAAAATAATGGTTATAATGATAATAATAACAGAAATAAGGATAAAAATAAGAGTTATTACGATAATAATAATAGTAATAAGGATAAGAGTAAGAATTAATACGATGATAAAATAGGAATAAGGACAAAAATAAGAGTTATTACGATAATAATAATAGTTATAAGGATAAAAATAATAGATATTACGATAATAATAATAGTAGCAAGGATGAAAATAAGCGTTAATACGACGATAAAATAGGAATAAGGACAAAAATAAGAGTTATTACGATAATAATAATAGTTATAAGGATAAAAATAAGAGTTATTACGATAATAATAATAGAAATAAGGATAAAAATAATAGTTATTACGATAATAATAATAGTTATAAGGATAAAAATAAGAGTTATTACAATAATAATAATAGAAATAAGGACGAAAATAAGAGTTATTACGATAATAATAATAGAAATAAGGATAAAAGTAAGAGTTAATACGATGATAAAATAGGAATAAGGACAAAAATAAGAGTTATTACGATAATAATAATAGTTATAAGGATAAAAGTAAGAGTTAATACGATGATAAAATAGGAATAAGGACAAAAATAAGAGTTATTACGATAATAATAATAGTTATAAGGATAAAAATAAGAGTTATTACGATAATAATAATAGTTATAAGGATAAAAATAAGAGTTATTACGATAATAATAATAGAAATAAGCATAAAAATAAGAGTTATTACGATAATAATAATAGTAATAAGGATAAAAGTAAGAGTTAATACGATGATAAAATAGGAATAAGGACAAAAATAAGAGTTATTACGATAATGATAATAGTTATAAGGATAAAAATAAGAGTTATTACGATAATAATAATAGTTATAAGGATAAAAATAAGAGTTATTACGATAATGATAATAGTTATAAGGATAAAAATAACAGTTATTACGATAATAATAATAGAAATAAGGATAAAAATAAGCGTTATTACATAATAAAAATAGGAATATGGTTGAAAGTAATAGTTATAATGATAATAATAACAGAAATAAGCATAAAAATAAGTGTTATTACGATAATAATAATAGTAATAAGGATAAAAGTAAGAGTTAATACGATGATAAAATAGGAATAAGGACAAAAATAAGAGTTATTACGATAATAATAATAGTTATAAGGATAAAAGTAAGAGTTAATACGATGATAAAATAGGAATAAGGACAAAAATAAGAGTTATTACGATAATAATAATAGTTATAAGGATAAAAATAAGAGTTATTACGATAATAATAATAGTTATAAGGATAAAAATAAGAGTTATTACGATAATAATAATAGGTATAAGGATAAAAATAAGAGTTATTATATAATAAAAATAGGAACATGGCTGAAAATAAGAGTTATTACATAATAAAAACAGGAATATGGCTGAAAGTAATAGCTATAATGATAATAATAACAGAAATAAGGATAAAAATAAGAGTTATTACGATAATAATAATAGAAATAAGGATAAAAATAAGCGTTATTACATAATAAAAATAGGAATATGGCTGAAGGTAATAGTTATAATGATAATAATAACAGAAATAAGGATAAAAATAAGAGTTATTACGATAATAATAATAGAAATAAGGATAAAAATAAGCGTTATTACATAATAAAAATAGGAATATGGCTGAAAATAATGGTTATAATGATAATAATAATAGAAATAAGGATAAAAATAAGAGTTATTACATAATAAGGATAGGAATATGGCTGAAAATAATAGTTATAACGATAATAATAATAGTAATAAGGATAAAAGTAAGAGTTAGTAGGATGCTAAAATAGGAATAAGGACAAACATAAGAGTTATTACGATAATAATAATAGTAATAAGGATAAAAGTAAGCGTTAATACGATGACAAAATAGGAATAAGGACAAAAATAAGAGTTATTACGATAATAATAGTAGTAATAAGGATAAAAGTAAGAGTTAATACGATGATAAAATAGGAATAAGGACAAAAATAAGAGTTATTACGATAATAATAATAGTTATAAGGATAAAAATAAGCGTTATTACATAATAAAAATAGGAATATGGTTGAAAGTAATAGTTATAATGATAATAATAACAGAAATAAGCATAAAAATAAGTGTTATTACGATAATAATAATAGTAATAAGGATAAAAGTAAGAGTTAATACGATGATAAAATAGGAATAAGGACAAAAATAAGAGTTATTACGATAATAATAATAGTTATAAGGATAAAAGTAAGAGTTAATACGATGATAAAATAGGAATAAGGACAAAAATAAGAGTTATTACGATAATAATAATAGTTATAAGGATAAAAATAAGAGTTATTACGATAATAATAATAGTTATAAGGATAAAAATAAGAGTTATTACGATAATAATAATAGAAATAAGCATAAAAATAAGAGTTATTACGATAATAATAATAGTAATAAGGATAAAAGTAAGAGTTAATACGATGATAAAATAGGAATAAGGACAAAAATAAGAGTTATTACGATAATGATAATAGTTATAAGGATAAAAATAAGAGTTATTACGATAATAATAATAGTTATAAGGATAAAAATAAGAGTTATTACGATAATGATAATAGTTATAAGGATAAAAATAACAGTTACTACGATAATAATAATAGAAATAAGGATAAAAATAAGCGTTATTACATAATAAAAATAGGAATATGGTTGAAAGTAATAGTTATAATGATAATAATAACAGAAATAAGCATAAAAATAAGTGTTATTACGATAATAATAATAGTAATAAGGATAAAAGTAAGAGTTAATACGATGATAAAATAGGAATGAGGACAAAAATAAGAGTTATTACGATAATAATAATAGTTATAAGGATAAAAGTAAGAGTTAATACGATGATAAAATAGGAATAAGGACAAAAATAAGAGTTATTACGATAATAATAATAGTTATAAGGATAAAAATAAGAGTTATTACGATAATAATAATAGTTATAAGGATAAAAATAAGAGTTATTACGATAATAATAATAGGTATAAGGATAAAAATAAAAGTTGTTATATAATAAAAATAGGAACATGGCTGAAAATAAGAGTTATTACATAATAAAAACAGGAATATGGCTGAAAGTAATAGCTATAATGATAATAATAACAGAAATAAGGATAAAAATAAGAGTTATTACGATAATAATAATAGAAATAAGGATAAAAATAAGCGTTATTACATAATAAAAATAGGAATATGGCTGAAAATAATGGTTATAATGATAATAATAATAGAAATAAGGATAAAAATAAGAGTTATTACATAATAAGGATAGGAATATGGCTGAAAATAATAGTTATAACGATAATAATAATAGTAATAAGGATAAAAGTAAGAGTTAGTAGGATGCTAAAATAGGAATAAGGACAAACATAAGAGTTATTACGATAATAATAATAGTAATAAGGATAAAAGTAAGCGTTAATACGATGACAAAATAGGAATAAGGACAAAAATAAGAGTTATTACGATAATAATAGTAATAATAAGGATAAAAGTAAGAGTTAATACGATGATAAAATAGGAATAAGGACAAAAATAAGAGTTATTACGATAATAATAATAGTTATAAGGATAAAAATAAGAGTTATTACGATAATGATAATAGTTATAAGGATAAAAATAACAGTTATTACGATAATAATAATAGAAATAAGGATAAAAATAAGCGTTATTACATAATAAAAATAGGAATATGGTTGAAAGTAATAGTTATAATGATAATAATAACAGAAATAAGCATAAAAATAAGAGTTATTACGATAATAATAATAGAAATAAGGATAAAAATAACAATTATTACGATAATAATAATAGTAATGAGGATAAAAGTAGGAGTTAATACGATGATAAAATAGGAATAAGGACAAAAATAAGAGTTATTACGATAATAATAAGAGTTATAAGGATAAAAATAAGAGTTATTACGATAATAATAATAGTTATAAGGATAAAAATGAGAGTTACTACGATAATAATAATAGAAATAAGGATAAAAATAAGAGTTATTACATAATAAAAATAGGAATATGCCTGAAAGTAATAGTTATAATCATAATAATTATAGTAATAAGGATAAAAATAAGAGTTATTACGTTAATAATAATAGTAATAAGGATAAAAGTAAGAGTTAATACGATGATAAAATAGGAATAAGGACAAAAATAAGAGTTATTACGATAATAATAATAGTTATAAGGATAAAAATAATAGATATTACGATAATAATAATAGTAGTAAGGATGAAAATAAGCGTTAATACGACGATAAAATAGGAATAAGGACAAAAATAAGAGTTATTACGATAATAATAATAGTTATAAGGATAAAAATAAGAGTTATTACGATAATAATAATAGGTATAAGGATAAAAATAAGAGTTATTATATAATAATAATAGGAACATGGCTGAAAATAAGAGTTATTACATAATAAAAACAGGAATATGGCTGAAAGTAATAGCTATAATGATAATAATAACAGAAATAAGGATAAAAATAAGAGTTATTACGATAATAATAATAGAAATAAGGATAAAAATAAGCGTTATTACATAATAAAAATAGGAATATGGCTGAAGGTAATAGTTATAATGATAATAATAACAGAAATAAGGATAAAAATAAGAGTTATTACGATAATAATAATAGAAATAAGGATAAAAATAAGCGTTATTACATAATAAAAATAGGAATATGGCTGAAAATAATGGTTATAATGATAATAATAATAGAAATAAGGATAAAAATAAGAGTTATTACGATAATAATAATAGAAAAAAGGACGAAAATAAGAGTTATTACGATAATAATGATAGTTATAAGGATAAAAGTAAGAGTTAATACGATGATAAAATAGGAATAAGGACAAAAATAAGAGTTATTACGATAATAATAATAGTTATAAGGATAAAAATAAGAGTTATTACGATAATAATAATAGCTATAAGGATAAAAATAAGAGTTATTACATAACAAAAATAGGAATATGGCTGAAAATAAGAGTTATTACATAATAAAAATAGGAATATGGCTGAAAGTAATAGTTATAATCATAATAATAATAGTAATAAGGATAAAAGTAAGCGTTAATACGATGACAAAATAGGAATAAGGACAAAAATAAGAGTTATTACGATAATAATAGTAGTAATAAGGATAAAAGTAAGAGTTAATACGATGATAAAATAGGAATAAGGACAAAAATAAGAGTTATTACGATAATAATAATAGTTATAAGGATAAAAATAAGAGTTATTACGATAATGATAATAGTTATAAGGATAAAAATAACAGTTATTACGATAATAATAATAGAAATAAGGATAAAAATAAGCGTTATTACATAATAAAAATAGGAATATGGTTGAAAGTAATAGTTATAATGATAATAATAACAGAAATAAGCATAAAAATAAGAGTTATTACGATAATAATAATAGAAATAAGGATAAAAATAAGAATTATTACGATAATAATAATAGTAATGAGGATAAAAATAGGAGTTAATACGATGATAAAATAGGAATAAGGACAAAAATAAGAGTTATTACGATAATAGTAATAGTTATAAGGATGAAAATGAGAGTTACTACGATAATAATAATAGAAATAAGGATAAAAATAAGAGTTATTACATAATAAAAATAGGAATATGGCTGAAAGTAATAGTTATAATCATAATAATTATAGTAATAAGGATAAAAATAAGAGTTATTACGTTAATAATAATAGTAATAAGGATAAAAGTAAGAGTTAATACGATGATAAAATAGGAATAAGGACAAAAATAAGAGTTATTACGATAATAATAATAGTTATAAGGATAAAAATAAGAGTTTATTACGATAATAATAATAGAAATAAGGATAAAAAATAAGCGTTATTACATAATAAAAATAGGAATATGGCTGAAAGTAATAGTTATAATGATAATAATAACAGAAATAAGGACAAAAATAAGAGTCATTTCGATAATAATAATAGAAATAAGGATGAAAATAAGAGTTATTACATAATAAAAATAGGAACATGGCTGAAAGTAATAGTTATAATGATAATAATAATAGAAATAAGGATAAAAATAAGAGTTATTACATAATAAAAATAGGAATATGGCTGAAAGTAATAGTTATAATGATAATAATAACAGAAATAAGGATAAAAATAAGAGTTATTACGATAATAATAATAGAAATAAGGATGAAAATAAGCGTTATTACATAATAAAAATAGGAATATGGCTGAAAATAATGGTTATAATGATAATAATAACAGAAATAAGGATAAAAATAAGAGTTATTACGATAATAATAATAGTAATAAGGATAAGAGTAAGAATTAATACGATGATAAAATAGGAATAAGGACAAAAATAAGAGTTATTACGATAATAATAATAGTTATAAGGATAAAAATAATAGATATTACGATAATAATAATAGTAGCAAGGATGAAAATAAGCGTTAATACGACGATAAAATAGGAATAAGGACAAAAATAAGAGTTATTACGATAATAATAATAGTTATAAGGATAAAAATAAGAGTTATTACGATAATAATAATAGAAATAAGGATAAAAATAATAGTTATTACGATAATAATAATAGTTATAAGGATAAAAATAAGAGTTATTACAATAATAATAATAGAAATAAGGACGAAAATAAGAGTTATTACGATAATAATAATAGAAATAAGGATAAAAAAGAGTTAATACGATGATAAAATAGGAATAAGGACAAAAATAAGAGTTATTACGATAATAATAATACTTATAAGGATAAAAGTAAGAGTTAATACGATGATAAAATAGGAATAAGGACAAAAATAAGAGTTATTACGATAATAATAATAGTTATAAGGATAAAAATAAGAGTTATTACGATAATAATAATAGTTATAAGGATAAAAATAAGAGTTATTACGATAATAATAATAGAAATAAGCATAAAAATAAGAGTTATTACGATAATAATAATAGTAATAAGGATAAAAGTAAGAGTTAATACGATGATAAAATAGGAATAAGGACAAAAATAAGAGTTATTACGATAATGATAATAGTTATAAGGATAAAAATAAGAGTTATTACGATAATAATAATAGTTATAAGGATAAAAATAAGAGTTATTACGATAATGATAATAGTTATAAGGATAAAAATAAGAGTTATTACGATAATAATAATAGTTATAAGGATAAAAATAAGAGTTATTACGATAATAATAATAGGTATAAGGATAAAAATAAGAGTTATTATATAATAAAAATAGGAACATGGCTGAAAATAAGAGTTATTACATAATAAAAACAGGAATATGGCTGAAAGTAATAGCTATAATGATAATAATAACAGAAATAAGGATAAAAATAAGAGTTATTACGATAATAATAATAGAAATAAGGATAAAAATAAGCGTTATTACATAATAAAAATAGGAATATGGCTGAAGGTAATAGTTATAATGATAATAATAACAGAAATAAGGATAAAAATAAGAGTTATTACGATAATAATAATAGAAATAAGGATAAAAATAAGCGTTATTACATAATAAAAATAGGAATATGGCTGAAAATAATGGTTATAATGATAATAATAATAGAAATAAGGATAAAAATAAGAGTTATTACATAATAAGGATAGGAATATGGCTGAAAATAATAGTTATAACGATAATAATAATAGTAATAAGGATAAAAGTAAGAGTTAGTAGGATGCTAAAATAGGAATAAGGACAAACATAAGAGTTATTACG